>JBBMEG010071551.1:16167-41662 GCA_037832605.1 Cyclanthera cordifolia | reverse complement strand
CTCATATTTTATAAAATTTTATATTGAAAGGCTAAAAGATGTGATATTTCTTGGAGTGAACTTACAACTTCTTTTAAATTTGTAAAATCTATAATTTAAAAAATATATCTCAATAGATCATTCTAACTTAAAATTAATACATGAAAATGTTTATAAATTTACTCATAATATGCACCTTTTTATATATAGTTAATGGATGATTCTAATAAAATGTCATAAAAATACATTAATCAATGATTATAATATAGTGTCATAAAACACGTTTTTTCATTTTTGACACTTTAATTGCCTTTCCTCTTAATTTTGGTTTTGGCTAAGTATCATCTATTCCTTTTTTAGTAGTGGTTTTTAGTGTGGTGGCGAATTTCGAGTGTGTAGGTTGTTTTTAGTCGGCCATATTCTTGACTCTTTAAGATAAAAACCTAGTCTCTCTTAAGTCACATTGGAATCGTCAACTTAGTGATTGTCTCACCATAGTTTTCGTATGCTCCAGTGGAGTTGTTAGGGATAACGTCCTAAAGCTTATAGTTATATATAAACAGAGAGCAATTAAATTATGTCACCGTTGGTTGGCTGGTCTCATTCATACTCATCTAAGAATGCTTTCACATATAGAGTCTGTAGTTCACTCAAGGTAAGATGAAGTCAAGCATATGGTTACCCTAGCTGAAGTGGAGTTCTTATACTACAATGAAGTTACGTAGCGAGATCTTAAACCCTCATAATTCATTGATCTTATGCAAAACTCTTTTCTATAAGATAACCCCACTGTACGTGTGTGTCTCTACATGAGTTACTTGAATCAAGTCACCTGCTTCATAAGCATATCCAATTGTATTAACAGTGTCACACAAGATAAGACACATAACTTCAAATACTATCTTTCATATATATCTCCACATACGATACGAGTTCTCATGCCTTGGATTTAAAGCTTTGTGGATAAATAAATAGTGAAGAATTGAATAAAAATCAATGGATTTGTTATTCATTAACACTTAATTTTATAGTTCCTTGCTTACACAACTGCAACTTTAGAACATACTATTCTTAACAATAATATAAGGTAATGAGTAAGAGGTTTTATAGACTTTAATATGACAATATGGGAGAAAATATCTTCACAATTCACGTTCTCTCTTTGAATGAAGTCTTTTGCCACACTAATCTAGTTTTGAAGGTTTCCACTTTATGATATATCCATTTTTTTTTCCTTATGATCTATGTTTTTTTTTCTCCTCTAGAACTACTTGCAACCCATTGATTTTACGCCAAGACACATGTCAATGTTGACTTGGGGTCAACATTAGGATTTTTATTTTTTGAGAAATTGATTCTTCATTTGTGATAACAAGTTTTCATCCATAAAAAAAAGATTATTATGTCATTATTGCATCCTATTATGTAATGGTTCAATATATATATTTTTTTTTTTTCACTGTATCTGGGATAACCAAACCTGTTCCTATACTAGATCAAGATACATCAAAATAATGAAAATTACAAATTAATGTTTTAGATAGATTTTGAATTTGAGATCTCAAGGAAGCACATCTCCAAAATCTAAGCGCTCAATCAATTGCATACCCGTTGAAGAATATATACATATTTTTTGAAAGAAACATAACTTAAACATATATATGTATCTATATTTACATTTATATATATAACATTCATATCAATGGACTGTTCATTGGTTGTTTTAATATTTCCATTTAATAATATATTGCCTCTTACATTAAATAAGTCTTATCAAATGGGGCTGTAAAGGGGTTTGTACCACATCAGACCAAAAGGCATGGTGGTTGGTTGGTTAGGTTGGCCATTCATTCCCCACAATTAATTTCTTCTTCTCCATCTCTTTTTTTATTATTATTATTTATTATTATTTAGTTTCTTTTTTTCATATCAGAACACAAGCCAGTAATTCAGAAGGATAATCACTTGAAGGATAAATTATAAATTTGTTTCCTATTATTTGAAATTAAAAAGGGGTTAGAGTTTTAGTTTTTATACTATAAAAATCTAGATTTTAGTCTTTAAAGTTTCGAAAAATATAGATTTTAATCTCTATTAATTTGAAGAAATATAGAATTTAGTTTTATAGTTTAAAAAAATAGAAGTTACTTCTTATGGGTTGATAAAACCTAAAAATTAGATCATGTTATTTGTAATTCGTTGCGAATTAAGATTGCAGTTGTAATTTCTTTTGTATGAATGATGCATTTTTTGTCTAATCAATTACTTATATCACACTGTCATCATAGAATACTTAAACAACTAACTTCTACATATTTTATTCACAAAAAATTATGAACGGCATTGAGTCACTTATAGACTTGATCAAATTTTAAGGACTAAATTCTAATTTTTTCAAACTATAGAAACTAAATTGTAGATTTCTTCAAACCATAGAGACTAATGTCTAGATTTTTAAACCATAGAGACTAAATTCTAACTTTCTTCAATTATAGAAACCAAATTTATAAAGGAAATTACTCCCTATAACAACTTCTCATTCATCTATTTTAATTAGAGCATTTTTGTAGAATTTAGTCTTTCAAAAATTCTAAAATTTTCAAACATAGCAGATTTTCATTAGTTTTTCAAAAATTCCAATTTAACCCATCTTTTCATCAAATTGATTGAAGATTGTTAGTGAGCTGGTTGAATCTATCAGCGAACTGAATGAATCTATCCGTTGAACTACTGATTGAAGGCTATCAGCAATTATTGATTGAATGCTATCAGCTGAAATAAAACTAATGGCTATCAACTGAATTGATTTAAGTTATCAGTTGAACTAATTGATGCAAGGGTATTTTAGTCAATTTACATAAACGTCCCATTTTTATGTTATATATGAATTATTTTCAAAATTTTGTTATACGTGAAGATTTTTTTTTTTTTTTTTTTTTTGCTATACATGAAAAATTCATAATTTATAATTTACCCTATTATTAATAATTTTTTATAATCATTTTCAAACACTACAATCAAACAAACTATTATTTTTTAAAAAAACATTTAAACCATTCAAAATAACTCTGTGAAATTATGAACTCATACAAACACCATCAAAGAAGGAAGAGGCATTTAGTTTAGACTTTTTCTCAAAAAGAACAAGGATATACATAAAATAAGAGATACTGAAATGATTGGGACAAAAAAAAAAAAAAAAAAAAAAAAAGTAATTCAAGTTAATAATAAATATTTTGGTAAAATGAAAAAGAAAGAGCCCCACACCACACGTGTGGGTAAGGAATCTGGCGCTATCCCCCACGGCCAGTACACGTTCTGTGCCTTTGCCCCACCCGCACGGGCGCTTCCTCTTTCTGCTTCACTCCTTTTTGCCTTTTTCCTCCTTTTTCAATCCTCATTTAAAAAGCTTTCCTTCTTTATACCTTTAACTTTTTTTCCATAATTTTGCATACAAAATCATTTTAGATATGGATATGTCTATATTTTAATGGGTTAATTATTATCTTTCTAAATATTTAAATATCAGAATATTCAAATAATCCTTCTCATATTAAATTAATATATATTATCAAATCACTGTTAGTATCTATATATATTTGATGAATTGACTTAAATAAAGCTAAAGTGCCATACATTATATCACATCACAAATTGGTAAACTAGAATAATAATGATGCAAGTTTTTTATTTGTTTTGAATATTATGAAAAATTAATGAAAACTAATTAATTTACTAACCGTTAATGGAAATAATCAATAGAATTGATAGAACTGAACACATATATGACTCAAACTAACCATAACAATAACTCAACAACATGAGTATATATTTAGGATAAAAAAGTGCATTAACTTGAATCTCTTAACTAATTATTATCGAACAAAAAACACATACACAAGCCAAAAGTGAGCATTGCTCAACTGATATTAATAATGTATTAACATTCATTCAATATGTTGTTTAAGTCTTCGTACTATAAAAAAAAAAAACAAATACACATACTGGATGAAAAGTTGAAGTATTAGTAAAAACTATGGAGTAGGTGTATAAGATTTTCAAGTACAGGGCCAAACAAACATTTTAACTCTCGAAACTTATAGTAAACACATAATATATTATTATTTATGGACTAATGAAAATTAAATCAAAACTAGAGGTAATGTATAAAATTTGAAATCCAAGAAAAAATTAAAAAAAAAAAAAAAATGTTTTGCCTGGAAAATTAAAGTAAAGACCAAAGTTAAAGTTAAGACAAGAAGCAAGAGTGTGAAGCTTATCAAATTCGGGACGGAAGCTCATGGACCTCAAGGATTGGATTTTGAGGCTGGTCGAAGCCCTTTAAAATGTCATTGTTTTTCTTTTCTTTTCGAGTGGAATATGAAGACGCTGGAGGAGGTCAGAAAAGAAAAGGGAAGGGAAGCTTCCTCAAAGGGCAAAGAGATTAACGATTAAGGCAAGGAGGTGAAGTCGAGCACATAAAAAGTTGTGAGAATGATAGATCGGAGGGAAAAATATTTTGGAGCAAGTTTGCAAAGCTAGTAGTCGTTCTACAATAAACTTATGACAACGACGACGAGGAAGAGAAAGAAGATGGAGGCTTTGAAGGCAATTTTCAGCGCATCTACCGTCGTGTCGAGTGCGTTGTGCATTTAGTAGAGGATTCTTAATAAATGAGCGTGTGAATTTCGAAACACATGGTATAACACAAATGTATCTTTATTTCTTTGGGTTCAAGGTGTAGGGTTTGGTGTGGGGATGAATCTTAGGTCGGTAGATCAAAGAACCTAGATCGAGTTCGTAAACTGGACAATGATCCAAACGGTTCACTCTCTCGAACCAACTTGAATGTTGGACAATGATCCAATCTTCCTAGTTTGATTCGAGTTTTAACCCCTAGATCAATTAGTTTGAACTGGTCGAGATTCTGATTCACTATTTATGCTTCTTTCATTGCTTGATATTCACATTTTAGGTTATCGGTCATATCTTCATTGTTCTTCGTTTCTTTAATAGTCTTTCTTCTATTAGGTTATGTAGTTTTTAGGTTAGTTGTTTGTTAAATGTTGAATTTTGTAAGAACTCGACCTAGACTAAGGTCTCAACCTATGTCATTACCCTAATACGTGAATAAGAACAACATCATATATACGAGACATACTAAATAACACTTTTCATTAAAATCAAAACTTGTAAAATAGTTCAACAACAGATAAAAGATCAATTCATTGGGTTTCCAATAAAGTCATAAAAAGGTAAATCAATACAGAGAATACATGTCTCATAAAACAGTTCAATGAAAAAAGATGATAATAACTAGAAAATTAGACTTACAAAGATATGCAGCTAAATTCCATGGTCAACTTCAGCTAATCCAGCCAACAGAAGAAAATTGTGAGTTAATACACTCAGTAATGATTCCCAACATGAGATCAATAGAAGCATATATATAAAGGGAGATATCCCAAAATATAAATTACAAAGAAGGGGTTATCTAACCCATACTTAGCTAACTCCTAAAAGTTTGCTAATAATCAATGTCAAAAGACCAAAATACTCCTAAAAGTTATCTAACTCTCTACTAAGAAATTTAGGTAACTAATAAGGTGAGTGTCCAAACGAGTTGAGCAACCTGGTGGCCATTATGTCTCAAACACTCGTCATGAGAAGTTGGTACGAAAAACCTTCATGAGTGAGATATCACCTACACTCTCTAAAACACTATAGCAAGGCACCTAGGTCACTGTGGAAAAATTTGGAGGCAAATCTCATCGATCGACCCTTTAGTCCTCTAACATTACTAAGGAATTGATATTTTCACCTATTTGGTACCTGATCAGTAACCTCTATCCGTTACTCGTGTTCAAGCCATATCTTTCTTGAACCTTGAAACATGTTATAAGAATCATACAAGTCCCTGTCGGGATGATAATAACATTAGTCACCAATCAGGGTCTCTATGGGGCATCTCTAACATGCATATCAGAATAGGAAACGTAAAACATTATGTACATGTTCAACTTATGTAACAGCTAAGGCTTTAACTGGATAATATAAGGTACTTTTTGGATTCTCAAAACTCCTTAAAAACTTAAAATGATTTATTCAACCTTAGCAGGACTTGAAAGGCCTTAACCAAGAGAAGTCAGGCTGTCTTTTGTTTAAAGAGTGGTAAATAAGTTATTTTAGTACTAAATGGTATTTTGTAACTAATAAGAAGTTTTTACAGATCTATATAAAATAAAACATAACTTTTGAGGTTTTCAATCATTATCTACTGTTTTATAATCATTATCTTCATTTTTTGGATATGTTAGATAAGATTTTTTGTATAGTCGTAAGACGTAAATTTATGTGCTGCCATCAGGGAGCTCTGGGCATCATTTCCAAACGTGTGTCGCCACTAGAACCTTCCATGAGTTCGTGGACCAGCGAAATATCGCTAGCCATCTTCATTGTCGGATACAGAAATCAATGCCACCCTATCAGCTTTTACTAAAAGTTGTTGAAAGCTCAGCGAATCGTGTGTCACCGCATTACAACCTCGCTTAGCCTCCGTTCGAAGCTGTCTTTACTATTTACCGCTTCTCGAGTCTATCCTTCATTCACTTGGAAACTTTGCTAATTTATACTCTACCGCATGTCTTTCGAACCCGCTTGCACTTTCGATCTGCGCATGTAGCTGAATTAGAGCTCGCTGAAGTCACGCCTCACTGACTATCGTACTTGCCACTTGTCACCACCTCATTAAAAGTGATTTTTATAGATTTATCCCCTTAGGTGATTTTGATCTTATGAGTTTGTCTTTGGCAGTTTAATGTGCTGGTTTTGACCAATTTGAGCTATACAAGTTCGATTTTACAAGGAAACTTCTAGAGGAAATGGTTTGGGCATTCTAGGGATTATTTAGTGGAAATCTGTCATGGTAGAGGTTCATTTACCCCAGCTATTGTTCCTATGGTTAAATTATAAGAAAGTGTTAGAAATAAATGGCCTCGTTATCTTAATGTATTGGTACGTTCCTAGAAATGTAGAATGTTATCCTTTGACTTGCCTTGTATGATGTCATGTCTGGCTTAGGATGAACATGTTGTACTTCTTTGTATTTCTTGTTTGGTAAGCATGTTGAGTATGTTACATAAGAAAGTGTTGTTACATTTTGAGCTTGTTGTTATGTCTTATATTTCATGTCAGGTAAGCATGTTTGATCACGTTACATCTATAACTGATGAGTTAATATTTATTAATGTCCTCAAGGAGACCTTGTAATATATTATATCACGTTTAATGGCGTACACGAGATGACAATTCAATTATAAATACAGATGTGTTTCACATCAGCTAAGTCCTAAGCATCTCAAGCACATGAAAACGTAAGTGTACGTTGTCAATTATAGTCAAGTAATAAATTACTAAGTCATTTCCACAAGGATTGATTGTTTTAAGATTTTCATATGTTGAAATGAATAAAATAATTAATAAAGATCATGAACGGGTCTGAATAACTCTGAAATATAAAAAAATGCTAACATCCTATAGAATGTGGCAGATATTGCATACGACAGAAATAGTCTTAAAGATTAATCTCATTGATCCAAGTGCAATCTAATAGATAACTAAATAAAAAAAGTTCGTTTTAGAAATCATTAAAAAAATTATTGTTAAAACGAACTCCCGAAGAATGATTCACCTCTACATGGATGCGTTCTCTCGAAGTACATTCACGAGAACTCAAGTTTCCACTAAAAGTTTATTGGATTTTTAATGTGCTTGGTGTGCGTTAGTGGGATGGATATTTATGGCCTCTCCCTAAACATATAAAGTCGTATATCGATCTAATGAACAATAGTTAGAGATCTTGAATTGCACATTTCTCCCAAAAGTGAACAAAAAGCAAATAAAAATGGATGGCAAGTCGACTCTTATTAACTAAAATGCATACTTTGTTAATAACTACATCTTTCTTGTCCTAATGATACCTAACTTAAACTTAGGGGGTGTACATGATCCAGGTTCGGTTGGTTAGGGAGTTTTTTAAGACGAATCCAAAGTTTCACGTTGGTCAATCCTCCAACTCGTTCAACACTATGTATTAGAGCAACCCAACCCAACCCAACCCTATATATTCTTGTTGGGTTGGGTTGAGTTCTCGGGTTATTTTACTTTCTCTTTTTCTATATAAAACAACTCTATACATACCCCATAAATATGTAAGCAAATGAAAAAAGTTGAATAATACTCTACTTGAACCTAGATTACCAATAAATGTTGTTTATCAATATGCTAAAAAACTTATCTTATTAATTAATTTATATTTTCACACAAACACAAATATGTATATGTATATATTATTCCATAGTTCGGGTTGGGTGGGTTGAACGAGCAAAAAATTCATCAACCCTAGAACCAACCGAACCCAAGCAAAATTAGAAAATCATAACCCAACCCAACCCTTACGGTTTGGGTTGGGTAATCAGAGTTATTCGAGTTGTCGTGTTTTTGTCAACCCATACGTAAACTTTAATTTACCTAATACATAATAGAAAATATGCATGCAGCAAATTAAAATGCAATAGACATTAAACTATCGTCGTGATAACAAAATCAATATTATATCTACAACTAACTTAATCATGGCAGTATAAAAATGAAATCACAATGAAATTAAATATAAAAAAAACAACAATAATAGAATCAAATCGAAGAATAGAATTTCATTATTGACTAAACAAGCGGTTCATAAGTGTACTAAAAACATGTATAAAAACTACTAGGAGATAAACAAAGTGGCAAGTTGAAGTAGAAAAGAAAATGAAATTGAAAAGAGAAGAATTTCTTGCTTGTACAGTCACAGAAGTAAAGCAGGGACTATTTTAACAACTTTGTAGTGAATAGCACAGCTTCGGGTCAAGATAACTGCTTCTTCTGCTCTATACTTTTTTTTATGAACTTCGCTTTTAGGTTTTGCTCTCTCTTTCCGATTCTTAGAATTTTAATTTCAAACAATTGACTTCAAAATTTAACTTTAAAACTTCACATTGAATTTGTTAGTATCAACCTCTTTTTATAGCACAAGTTCACAGCTTCTACATTTTCATTGATCTTGGTCGTTCATCATCTTTTGAATTTTGCACGTGAGATTTTTTCTTTTTTCAGATATTTTATTATGCTAAGGGTAGAATTCGGCCAGCATTGAGAATGTTCTAGCAATGAGAATGCTTTTAGCATGTGAATTTCTGCACCAAACTGAATGCTCACAACATCTTTGAACTTTTAGCAATAAAATGCTACATACAAAAATTATGCAAATAAGATGGATTTTAACTGGTCTTCAATCTATTATGCTTGAAATGATAAAGTGGTGTACTTAGCCTAATTTTTAAATAATTCATACAATTTCTATACATTTAATTGCTATTAATCATTGAAAAACATGAAATCTTATAAAAGTAAGGCTTAATAACTCTCAAAATTGAAAGTTATCACTGACGTCTAGGGAAAACGTGGTCTAGACACAAATAATAGATAAAGACTATAGACCTGGCACCAGACAAGTGGAAATATCCTTCTCGTAGTAGTGTTAGAAGACTAGAGAGCCACCCAGTTAGTTGTACCTCGTAGAGTCTACCTGGAAATTGTCCATGTGCCTTACTATGGTGTTCAAGAGTGTATGAGCAATAACCCACATGCGGAGGTTATTGGTGCGAACTTCTGATGATGGGTGTTTGAAACTTGAGGGTTGCCATGTTTGCTCAGCTTGTCGACACTATCACTAGTAATGGTTGACATATTTGCCGATGAGGGTCACTAAACCCTAAAGATATTTCACTCTTTTGGTAGTGGCCATTAGACAGCTCAATGCATGGGTCATAGAACATGTTTCTTACATTGATTGATTTACTGTGTTTTCTACTCTTATTTATGTGCTTATAGAGATCCTATGCTAGAGATCCTTACTAAGTGTAATAACTTAACATTTTCTTCTTTGAGTTTCCACAAATACTCACGAGATGAACTCGGATAGTTGATTTGACCTATTATTGGCCATGAGATTTATCTACATTTCTTTTTAAGTCTTATTTTCTAGTTTGGGTCGGGTCCTTATAACCTAGTCTAGATACCACACAATAGAATAAGATACAATCAAGTGCAATAGTAAGTCACAACAAAATGGTCTTTTACCTAAGGACACAATTCAGCAAAATTCCACTTCGACCAGGTGGTGATCTGTAGAGCTTTAGCGATAACGAGTGGGAATTTCAACGAAGGTGTGGGATACACACTGGTGGCATAACCGCAATGAGGCTTCACACACAGCTTCGTATCGGTAGACAGGAAATATGTACATAACTCAAAGGGGCAGATCTAGCTAAGAAATTATAGCAAGGCTCAGAGTGGCTGAAATGGCTCGAGGAAGAATCTGAGGAAGTAGACAACAAACAACAACTTTTCGGCTCCTTAACCTTGATATTCTAGTGCTAGACTAGCTAAAAAGACATTTTCCTCTCCCTATCCGTCGAGCTTATTTAACCATCTCCCTCTCGATAATGAAAAAGTACCCGTGCAGATAAGCTCTAATGGGTGGATTTTCATGAGCCACAATGTAATCCTTGGCATGACACACGTTCAGAGTTGGTATTCGCTTGTCCCTCCAACAATACGGGCGCAAATTTAGATTGGTGATGGTGCTGATTCCTACGACTAACAACACTCGGAGCAAAGCAACCAGAGGTGAATAGCTTCAACTAACTCTAAGGAGATTCTAATAGTCTTGGAGCAACTTCTCAAGATATGTTCTTGGAAAAAAAGAAGAAAGTTTATTGGTGCACTTCAAGCAAGAGCTAGTAGATAAAGGAGATTTTTCTAACAAAGTGTTTTTGATGATCATGGTAAAGGAAGTGTAGGTCCTTTATGTTAGGAAAAACCTTCTGAACAAGCGGTATCAGAGCTTTAGGTTCGTAGTTTTTTTAAAATTTTGAGTATGCTCTATGGTTGCATCTTTGTCTAATCTTCCACATCATAATATAATTCTTGAAATTAACTACAATTAGAGAATTGTGTTGTTTACTATTTGATGATTTGCTATGACTGAAGCAAATATGTCAAACTTTACGAGTGCAGTGAAGATTGATTTGGAAAAATTTGATGAAATGATGATCAACTGCTTGTTGCCAAATACAAGGTCGAGATGTGTTGATATAATCTAGATCACGCAAGAATTTGAAGAGAGACCAAGATGTGGTGCTTCTAAAATAAAAAAAATTAATAAGTGATAATGATCTAGTAAGATTCATTGGTGATTCTAGCAGAGGTTCTCAAAAGTTAATTAATCAAGAAAAGAAGAAAGACTTTGTGCAGAAGAAATATTGTTGGAAATGCTAACAAACTTATCAAATGAAAGAAAGCTATCATAACAGAGCAAGTTTGTTAAAGGGCTCTGGTTCGGATGTTGACGTGGGTCTTGTGCTAGAGAAGATGGTGAATCTCTATAAAGAAAGAAAGAAATCATCCTTATGGTATATTCGCTTTGCCATGATAAAGGATGTGATGTCAGTAATTCTACAAGTTTGCACACGGGCATTGACTTGGCAGTTATACAAGGTGTTGTGGAAGTTATGTCAGTTACTGGAGAACTTCTAGGTAAGCCAAGTAGGTGGAAGTTGCACCAAAATTTTTGGCCGGTGTATCGACATGTGACGAAGAAAAAAAAATCTTGGAATGTGAGATTCAAGTGGTCCATTTTTATGGTTGAGATTATGATTGTCGATGAAGACAATGTTGCAATAGTAGATGGGGATTCTTCAAATATCTCGTCAATGTGGAATTTGTTAGGATTTGATAATATATTAGAAGAGAAACTCTCCCACATTGAAAAGTTACAAAGAAGTGGCGTGCTTTAAACACCATAAAAGAAGCCTGAGGCTTAGATACAAGGCATCCTGGTCAGAAGCACTTTAAGCTTGATTTACTGATTCTAGTTAAATTCTTTTTGTATTCTCTTGTGGAGAGTGGATGAAAATGGTGTGAGTAGTATAAGCTTTGAAGAGAGTGTTTATGTACTTGGGGTTGAGGAGAGAATTATGTGTGATTGTAGCAATTTTTTACATGGTGGAAGTTCTTTCGGTCTGTGATTTTTTCTTTGGTTTTGGAGTTTTTCCACGTAAATTCTTGTGTTTTATTTTATTTTTTTAATTTCTCAATTATATTTATGTTTATTCCTGTAGTAATTTGGGAATATTTTTTCTAACACTTTAATGGTCCTAAGCTTCTCCTTTTTATTTTGCTGACGTCATGCATGTACTATCAAAAGTTTAATTATAATTGTGTTCATGATAGTCAATGGGGCATTATTCTTGGTGACTTGTAACTCTAAATTAATATTAAGGTCGTGTTGTGTTGGAGATACTCACCTCGTGGTATTTATTCCATACTGAAAAGGTGAAGATTTTTTAACACATTTATAAGGTAAGGTGGGTTGCTCCTCTCATAGCGCCAATTTATAAAATAACACACTTTCTAATATGGTATTAGAACTCAAACTGAAATTGAGATATGATTCAAGATTGGTGAATCCAAAAGTGGCGCCATCACGAGGGAGCGTGTTGAAGATCTCATCATCTCACATTGAAAAAGTGGAGAGTTCTTCAAGCATTTATAAGATAAGGTGAGTATCTTGATCAACATAGTGTGATTAGTTTTGTTCGAGTTTCTTTTATGAGAAAAAACTGAGAAAATTGTGGCGGATGTGCTATTCTCACAAAACAATTACAAAAATAGTCAATTTTTAAAATATTTACCTATATAGTCATTGATACTATATTAGAAATATTGTATTATAAGAAAACGCGTGATAATACTCATTAATAAAATAACTGCTTCAACTTATTTTTTTGAAAGTGATTATATATAATTATTTTTTACATTTGACTAGTTTTGTAAGCTTCCCAAAAAACTATCATATAATCCGTTTTGGTACGTTTGGCCACAAAGAACTTTTTATTCTTAGCCTAATAACTTTTTAATCTCTTCATTGTTATTTTTCACTCATATTATACTAATTATTTTATTTTTCTCATTATCATTCTCATTATTCCAAACACAAATAATCATTATTCTCATCATTGTTTCCTTCAACAAAACACAAATAATTATTCTGTTCGTGTTCATTCACTTTCTTATTTTCTTCCTAATTAATTCTTATTTCTCTAAAATCATTCATATTCTCTCTCCTACCAACCTATCATTTATGTTTTTGTCCATGAAATTTTAATTTGATTTTAAAAAACAAATTCCAACAAAAGCTAATTTAGGTAGAGGAAGACAAAGACAAGTACAATACGACAACAATCTCAAAAAAAGAAAATAAATAAATAAAAATAGTAGTCTACGAAAACAAAAAAGAAATAGCAAAGTAAAATGTGGAAATAAATGAAAGTTTCTTCAAAAGGCATCCTTGTTTAGTACATCGCGTAAAAAGGGTAAAAAAAAGCAAACAGAAAGTGGTAGGCCAAGCTTACACGCAACCAGCAATGATGCACGCACGTGGACATGAAATCATGAATGTAAAAAAGATCCACTTCTATGACGCATTTTATCAAACAGTTTGCATGCCAAAAAAATAATGCAATAACATTACATCGGCTGATCTTAATCAAAGATATCCATTTTCTCTATCCACAGAGTAGGGGTCCCTTTTTATGAGGCCTGCCTCTATTTCAGACAGTAAATTTATGATTAGCAGTGAGTGAAAGTGTACCTATAGTTATATTATTTTTATTTTATTTAACGCGTGTATATCGCATTCTTAAAATAATCATTTATTTTAACTCAAATACAAATAATCATTTTGCACATATCGTTATTAGATCCAACAAAGTCTGTTGTTTAGCTATTGAAATTAGTTGAATAAATGTAGTTATATAGTACTTATTTTTTTGTTGTTTTCCCTGCATAACGTTATATAAATAAGTCACTCATATGTCTAAATAGAAATCATTACTTATGACTCTAAAATGCTATCAAATGTTAAAATCCCCTTTTCCGCCTAAAATTTTCCTTTTCCCTCTCTAATATCTTTTCGTTTCTCATTCTTCGTTGTCTTTTTCACCAATTTCTTGCTTTCATGGCCGCAGAATCTGACTACTGAAGTTCCTGTTGGATTTTACTCCTCGACTTTTGCAAGAGTAGATCCCTCATCTCTAGACGGCTCTCAAAATCCTTACATTCTCCATTATACTGTTGAGATACAAACAAAGTATCTCACATTGGTTAAAAGAGGGGAGGATCATGGGTATATAAGTGATGACAAACATCTCCATTGATATGAGGCTTTTTGGGTGAAACTAAAAGCAAAGCCATGCGGGTGTATGCCCAAAGTGGACAATATCATATCAATGTCGAGATTCGAGTAGGGTTGTCATCCTTATCAATTGATATCAGAGCGATGCTCCAAACATAACCATGTCGGTAGATCGCCCCGGTGTAAGACAAAGACTTTGGAGCCCCGAGATGAGAATTTGTAGTAGTTTTACCAGATTGGCAGTGTACTCTCGGGAGGAGAGGAGTTTGATTTGGATGTGAGCTAGACAAATTGACTAGCAGTGTACTCTCAAGAGGAGAGAGTTAGTCGGATATAATAGTCAAAAAAATCTGGTTTATCAAGACCAGCGGTGTAGTCGTCGGAGAAGAGGAGTTGGTTTGATATCTACTTAGATGGATTGACTATTCGAGGGGAGGCTAAATGGAACTTTGTTCGAGGGGAGCAAAGTCATGCGGGTGTATGCCCAAAGTGGACAATATCATATCAATTATGTGGAGATTCGGGTAGGGTTGTCATCTTTATCACATACTAATACTCCAAACCTAATCCTCGTTACAGAACCCTTGACCGAAGACAATTACGTCACCTAGTCTCGTTCCTTTCTCCTTGCTTTATCAATCCAAAACAAATCTAGATTCGTTGCTGCTATCTTCATGGACGAGAAACAATAATATTGTAATTTTTTTGATCTTGAACTCTATCTCCAAACCTATTTTATCTAGAATTTTGTTTACAAATTTTGCAAGAGAAATTTGGCTTGATCTTCATAATCGTTTTCAGCAAAAAACTAGTCTAAGAATTTTCCATTTGAAGCGCAATTTGGCCACCACCAATCAATCGCTCAGTAACCACATACTTCTTGATAGTGCGTAACCCATAAATTTGGTTAACTCCTCAACAAATCTCTTGATAGTGTGTAACCCATAAATTTGAACCATATAATCCTACTTAGTAAATGTCATCGAAGGATAGTCAAATACTGATAGAGATCATAACCCTGTTCCTTTCAGAAAACTCACTTTGATATTAACTCCAATGAACATACACGAAGGGGAAAGGTTCAAAATTTCCAGTATGTAGCCTCACTAGGATCTCACAAAGCAAGTTAATGCTTCTCCCACTATCTATTTTTAAATAGGGTTACCTCTCACTCAGATGAACCAGACTAATCAACCTCTCACTCAGATGAACCAGACTAGTCATGTTCATTCAAGTCACAATCATTATCCATATAACTCCTATATTAGTTTGATTGATTTTAACGTGAATAACTTAGTTTTTATACTAAAAGTCTAATCACATTATTTGAGTCAAAACAAAGTGATCTATGATTTTTTGCCATTTCAACCTTTAGATCATGTTCCCA
This sequence comes from Cyclanthera cordifolia, assembly GCA_037832605.1. Classification (NCBI taxonomy): domain Eukaryota; kingdom Viridiplantae; phylum Streptophyta; class Magnoliopsida; order Cucurbitales; family Cucurbitaceae; genus Cyclanthera; species Cyclanthera cordifolia. The sequence continues at coordinate 25,997 of JBBMEG010071551.1, read as the reverse complement.
AGTAAAGGTGTTTCGTAAATAAATAATCATCTTAAGTACCTTTATCCTTCGGTAGAATCTTTCTTAGGCAACGTTCTCTTGAAACTAATCCTCTCATAGTCAAATTGTTCTTTAATTAGAAAGGAAAAATTGTAAAATCCACTCCTAAAGTATAGTGTTTGTAACAATTAACCCTTTAAACTTTAAATTCAAGCAATTAGCTTCCTTAAAATTTGATAATCGTTGCAATTAACCCCCTTATGCTAAATTTGAAGGATTTTCACATGTGTCGTGAGGATAGACTTGTCATAAATAATTTTTCTTTTTTATTAATAAATAATTTGCAATATTTTACTCCATTGCCGCTCCAAATCCTATCAATAATCATAATTAAACACTAGTAATAAATTTGTGTTGCTTTCTTCCTTTTGCTTCATTGTCATTATCTTTTCTTCCTCACGAGAACCATGAGTCTGAGAATGGGATCAGATCATACATATGGCAATGTAAGCTCTATTCTTGTTGGCTTGTATTCTCACCAATTACTTAAAGAGGTATCAAAAATCTAATTCACTTGAGCTAACTTTCTCTTCTTTTACCATTTTGGAAAGATACCGAATCAGAGAATAGCTTAAACTACAACTCATAGATTTAATGTAAGCTCACAAAACTCAAACATATCCAAACTTAAGTCCATTAACTTATGCTAACTACTTCCATTTTTAGAATCTTCTAATAGAACCAATTACTATAAAAACTAACTTCTCTGAAACAGATTTTCTTAAAAAATAAACTTCCAACTACGATTGAAAACAAATTTACTTGAAAATTACGTTGTTTAAGAGAATAATGTGTTGAAGAGTTCATCAGAAAGACAGTGAAAGTACCTAAGGAGACAAAATTATTTAGAAGGAAGAGACGTGAAATCGAAGCTTAGTATCACCGAAAGTTTAAGTATCGGTAACTGGAAAGAAAGAATAATTCAAATCCACCTACCAATAATTATAATTAGGTTTTATTAGTGTTGTTTTAATTATGATTATTGATAGGTTGATTTGAAGCGACAATGGAGTAAAATATTGCAAATTCTTTATTAATAGAAAAAAAAAAAAAGTTATACATTATATAATATGCTTCATCAATATTTGTGATGCATGGATCTTTTTAACCTAAGTGAGATTTTAAATTTACATGGCATGCATCCAATGCAACATATAAATTATGTAATTCAAAACATACATCATATGCTATTTAAATCACAAAAACAAAAGAGATTGACTGACATAATTTGGTACGAACCTAGGAAATTTAAAATAATGATGATATTACAAAATATTTACCAAGACAAATTTTGGCCTTCAAAATCCTTCTTCTTTGTATGCGGCTTGGACAAATAAAAATTCTTGAATTATCTTTCTAAATATTTTTCAAAAATATTTTGTGATCAAATTCAAAAAATTCAATATCTTTTGATTTAAATTATCTTCCAATATGTTTCAAAGATATTGGTCAAATTCAAATTTATTTGAATTAAATCTCAAAAAATTATTCTTTCAATATTTCCAAAGATATTTGATAAATATTTTTTTGAGATTTTGTTTATTGATATAATAAAAAATAGCGCACAGTTATATTTAATTTCACATTGCATATGACAATTGTACTCAAAATAAAACCCCAAAACTAAATATAAATAATATTTATGTTAGTAAAGTAACAAGAAAGCAAAGTGGCAGAATGGAGGAAGGTAATTGATTTGAGGGACCTGAATTCGAATTTCAGGTTTATACAACGTAGTCCCAAAATCAGTTTTTAAGGGAACAACTCTTGTACTTTCTCAATAATAGGAATGAATGGATTTCATCTTGCATGCGACGTTGCGTTCCTAGCAACTCATTACGATAATCCTCAACGTGTGAGGCTTATTGACCCAACATTATTTGTCTTATCTCACCTATGCACATCAAAGGATGCTTTCATAAAGCGGGAGTTCAAAAGTCATTCACAATTAAGATCATACTAGCATATGATCATCCTAGCTTAGTGAAGTAATTGATCAAAGTCTATAGTAGAATTGATAAACCGATCATAATACTTCTAATACAGTCTTCAAAAACTTCTTTTCGGATAGGCACCCCTACTAACATTTCTCCACATCAAAAACTAGAATCATGTTGTCTACAACCGATGGAAATCATGTCGTACCAAAAATGTCACAAGGACTAAGGCGTCATGTCTTAGTCCATATGCTATAGACATTTTAGATTATTCACTCTAGATCCACTTGCATGTCAAACATACTTGTCTAAGTGTTCATCCAAATTACCATTTTCATATTGTCATTAATCCAATTAATAAGATAAGGTAGAACGACGTTTTTAAATTAAATGAGCAATTAAAGGAAATAATAACTTTATTAAAAACTGAAATAATCATTAAATGATAACCATTAATGTTCTTCTTTAATTGCAAACTACTAGGACTTTGTGGCACAGTCCCAAACACTATTGAATTAAGGATATGAACTCAAACAAATTAGCTTCCAAGGTAATACACTAAATTTGTAAGAGCTTAACAAGGTCTATTTCTATCCACTTTATCTTTTAGCAAATTAATCACACTTCATCATTCAGTAGGATAAGTCACATATTTTACTCGGTCTCACTTTGACTCATAATACAAAAATAAAAATGCACTAACTTGCACCATGAATAACCATTTTTAGCTCAATTAAATTATATTATCTAGAACCCACAAGTACGATTACACTTTAAAATGAGTGAGACATAGCTAGCAACTCACCCTCATCTCTCAAATGACTGAAATACATCTAACAACTCACAGCTCTGTGATCTCAAATGAGTGAAACTCAAGTAGTTATCCACCATGTGCTTTTAACGAAATAGAACACTACTAACATTCTCATCCTTTACACCCACAAAAGAGTGAAACATGACTACCAACTTACAATAGACTCTAAAAGAAGTGAAATGTCACTAGCATCTCACGATGTATCCTTAAATGAGTAAAGCATCAATAACAACTTATACTGCACACTTTAATGAGTTAAACACTGTAGTAGCTCACACAACTTTTTCAAATGAAAGAATCATCACTAGCATCTCACGCTATATTCTCAAAAGAGTGAAACACTCTAGAAAACTCACACTTCACCCTCAAAGGAAAGAAACATCACTAGAAAATCACCATGCACCCTCAAAGAAGTAAAACACGACTAACAACTTACCATGCACTCTCAAATGAGTGAAGCACCATTAGTAACTTACACTGCACCCTTAAAAGAATGAAACATCGCAAGAAACTCACAATGCATCTTCAAAAGAGTGAAACATTGCTAGCAATTCATAATGCACTCTCAAAGAATTGAAACATCGCTAGCAACTCATCCTACACTCTCAAAGAATTGAAACATCACTCGAAACTCATCCTAAACTAACAAAAAAGTGAAACACGACTGCCAACTCATCCTACACTCTAAAATGAGTGAAGCTACACTAGCAACACACATCACACTCTTAAAAGATTGAAATATTCCTAGAAACTCATATATCTCCCTTAGAGGCGACAAAACATCACTAACAACCCAAACTTCACTCTAAAATAGTGAAACATAACTATCAACTCACACTAATATCCTGAACATTCATACAACAAATAAGAACGTACAAGAAATAGAAATATAACTACTTACCTTCAACCTGAGGTAGAAAAGTATGCATCACCCAACACTTAGAGCTTTGAGCTCTCAAAGTTTGGAAATGATCACTTGCTCAAAAATGGCATCATCAACATGAATCAAAAATAAATATTGAAGAGTTAGACGATGTGTTTTCGTTTAAAAATGAAAATCGCACCCCTTAAGGATGAATCAGTGACACCACGTTTCACTCTAATAATGTCTCATTGTTCCGAAACAAAATGACGTAGCTCGAACTTGGTCAACATTTGACTTTGAACTTTCTTTTCTTGAGAGTCTTACATGATATTTACTACAAATTATTAGCAAAAATATTCCTTCATTAAATAAATAGAAAAAAAGACATTTATTTCTAAAAGACTTCAATATCCTATATGAAAAAGGAGGAAAATAAAAATAAACTACATCAAAATTAATACCATAAACAAAACTTCAATAGAGACCAATCAATATCTTTCTTAGAAATCCATATTTGTCAAGTAGAAAACTAGTGTCATCTTGCGTCTCTCTATCCGTCATTGCACTATGCACAACCATCGAGGCTGATAGGATTATTCAACGTTGGAATCAGTTATGTGTCTCACCACCATCCATCTCACACTCTTCGACAATGATAACCAACACCCCCAAACGTCTTGTCATTGATGTCAACGTCATCCACAACAACAAGTCATATTTTTTTTAACCATTTAGATTCATTCAAAGCCAATAACAGGGTTCATACAATTATGCTCGTAAAGCAGATGTGATATGAAATGGGAGATTACCCCTCCAAAAAATGTCTCCTCGTCTAAATAGCACGACTTGCCACAAAAAATAATAATAACAGAAGTCGTACTGTGAGTAAACAGATGTGTAACTGCGTTGCAAGATCTTAACCATGGGAAAATTGTTGGGAATTATTGAGTAGGTGCATGCATTTAAACGCGCGCAAAAGCGTGTGAATGATAAAAAAATTCACATTAATTAATCTAATTATTTAACTTTAGATTAATCCAACTAATCTACATGCAATTTACCCTAGGTGATTGACATGTTGTAAATAAAAACTCATGTGGTTGATGCCTCTGATCAATTCTAGCGGGTCTTTATGCTGTAGAGGATCAAGATCAATTTCCTGAACTTGCTGAGTAGGATCACGATCAATTCTCTGAACCTACTGAGTAAGATCATGATCAATCCCTTGACATTCTTGGTTAGTCTCCTTCAATCTTCCAAGCTATATCTTCTATGATGCACTGAGTGCTTAGTGGGAAGTTTTTTAGAGAAGAGAGCTATAGAGGAAAAAGATAACTCAATTGCAGAAAGATTTCTCTATTTTAGAATTAGGTTACTCTCAATTGTGTGGGATAACCAAAAAAAATTGAAGACCTCCGAGACCTTCTATTTACCGTAGAAAAGTGAATGTTTAAATTAGAAAAATATAATATATTTTAATATCCTATAAAAGATATTAGGAAAAATCGAAGATTTTCCCATTCTAATTTAAATTAGTTTTATTTATTTTTAATTGGTATTTATCCAATAAATCTCAACTTCATAATATATCCAATATATTATAATAAATAAATCTCTACAACCAATATATTCATTATATTAATTTTTCTACAAATAATAATTATCTAATAATTATTAATTCAATTAATATGTCCAACATATTTAATTAATATTCTCCATTTAATAATTATCAAATAATTATTTAAACTTTAATGTGCCCAACATATTATTAGTCGAGTTCTCTCCATAATTATCCAATAATTATTTATAATTAATTTATCCAATAAATTAATGTCTCCTTATTAATATTTATCCAAAACATTTAATTAATATTTCCAATATATTAATTAGTTAAGTTTATCCATTAAACTTAACACTTCTATTAATTATGTCCAATATAATTAATTTGTGAATTTGAGCTCTTTAAATTTATTCTCGAATGAAACGGTGTACCAGCAATTGAGCTAGCTCGGGGACTATTGGACCTATAATTTGGAAGCTACAACGATTTGAGATCCAATCTCTGCTCGTTAACATCAAACTTATTCCATTAAAGGCTATGTTGAACTCTCTCGCACTATAGGACAAGTTAACGTCCACAAATATAATCGGTCATCTGTCATATGATCCTTCGCAAGCTTGTTTGTTATTCGCAGCTGGGACGATAAATCCATTCTACCCATGTGATTACATCTTTCTCTTTAAGCTCCATTGATTCTTCTATGAACAAGTTATTTATAGTCATACTATAAACAAATGTCATCCTGAGCCAATGAAAGGCGGATACCCTTTGTTCAAGTCCTAGAATCAGTTCTTAAAGGAACAACTCTACATCTTCAACAATATTAGAGAAGGCGTGAATTCCTTCTTGTTGTGACGTTGAGTTCACAATTACTCACTGTGACAATCCCCAACGTGGGAGACTTATTAACCTAGTGTCACTCATGCACATCAAAAGACACTTTCATAAAGCAGGAATTTGCAACCTACTCAGGATTGAGATCACATCGACATACGATCTTCCTTAGCAAAGTACTTGATACGAGTCTATAACGGAATTACTAGCTTGTCATAAAACTTCTGGTCCATTCATATGCAAAAACTCCTTTTTGCATAGGCGTCCCCCCGCACCCACACCGTTACAAGGACTTAGGCACCCTAGCCTTAGTCCATATACTGTAGACAATTTATGTGATACACTTGGAGCTAGATCCACTTGTATGTTCTACATACTTGTCCAAGTGTTCATATTAATAACCAAGGGTTTATTGACATTAATCCAATTAATGTGATAAGGTTGAATGACGTTTTAAATATTTAATGCGCAAATTTATGAAAAATAATAACTTTTATTAACAACTGAAAATGACATTAAATGTTTAAGGTTAAATATTTGTTTTTAAATATACAAATTACTAGCCTTTAGGGCACAACCCCCAACAAAAATAACAAATTTTCCAATTGAGGGATTAGCTGACATATGTAATTAAATAATTAGATTCGATCAAGATCGCAGGAAGTTTAAGTGAACTCTAGCTTCTAAAGCTTCTATATTTTTGGCATTTGAGCATTTCAAGTCAAAAATTGCGCGCATTTTGATTAGTTGACACTTGAAATCATGATCCGATGCCTTTTTGAATTTGTAACCAATGATAAATAGAGAAACATGGCTCTGCTACCATGATAAATTCTGAGAAGACATGGGTTTGATACCATGATAAATTGTGAGAAAGGCATGCATAAAACTTTCTGGTTTTTCATTAACTTTTCACAAAAAAAAAAAAAAAAATATATATATATAGTACATAGAATATCAAATCTAGAAATATCTCCTAACAAATATAAATAATATCTAAGTAATATCCTAAATATCCACTACTATTCAAATATCAAATCTATTCAAATATCAAATCTAACTTATCTAAAGAATATCTCTAGATATTTATTATGCCTACACTGATCTATTCATTGCACACCATACATACAGATGCTACATCTGATGTCTATCCAACCGTTGAACTAAATAACTGCAAATACGATGCTTTATTGCACCTAACGAATCGTGCTGATCTCACGAATCATCAAATTGTCACCGAACATAATATACCGCAAATACGATGCTTTATTGCACCGCACGAATCGCGTGAATTTCACGAATTCGTCAAACTTTCTTTGATCACGTCGCCGACTATAATATACTGCAAAATAAGATGATTAACATGCATCATACTCGAATTTTATGGATTGTCAAATAACCTTATTGACAAGCACACATTGTCGGGTTTATAATAACCAAATTTAACTTTTTGAAAAAGATGAAACTGAGAGACTGAACTTTTTTTTTGGAAATCCTAATTTAAGGTGGCTCTGATATAATGATAAATTAAGAAACATGACTCTAATACATGATAAATTTTGAGAAGACATGACTTTGATACCATGATAAATCGAGAGAAAGACATAAAATCTTCTGATTTTTCATTAACTTTTCACAAATATATATATATAGTATATAAAATATCAAATTTAAAAAGATCTCCTAACAAACATAAGTAATATCTAAGTAATATCCTAAATATCCACAAATATTCAAATATCAAATCTAACTTATCTAAAAAATATCTCTAGACATTTATCCATTCCTAACAACCAAACCAAATGCCATAAATTTGATTAGAATAAGGCAAAATTGATTTGCAAAAAAAAAAAAAAAAATATATATATATATATATATATATAGTGTTAATTTAGTATCAACATCAAAATTCAATCTTGGTGTTTAAATTTTTGAATTTGTTCATTATAGTAGATTCTTTCATTCATATTCATAATAAAGTTAGCTTATGAGATGTTGATGACCTTTATAGAATTATCGTGAATTGTGGACCAAAATCAAAATATTTATAAGGTACTGTTTTTATTTTTTGGGATGGATCTATATTCCTTCTTTTTTCATTATATTAATGAACTTTCTTGATTTCAAAAAAGAATATTGATCTTATTAATAATAAATACTATATTATATTATTTGAAATGTAATATAATAAAGTTGGTATAACTTCAATGGAAGAAGTTATCTTAGGTTTTTTTTTTTTTTTTTTTTTTTTTGAAGTTACAACAATTAGGATGAACCAAATCCAAACTCATGATCACTAACACATTTAGTCTACACTAATATTGCAGAACTACAAATTAACCTAAATTATCTAATCATAAAAAGACAATGGTTTTATTTTTTATGATTATTTTAATTTTTTAAGTTAATTGTGTGGATATGTTTCACGATAATAAACTAGGCTAGATTAGTAAAAATAAAATTTGAAAATTAAAAATATACAACACAGTTATTCTTGAATTAAAAGAAAAAAATAATTAAAATATCATTTTGATCCCTTAACTTTCAAAAAGTTAGTTTTGGTCTTTAAATTATCATTTTTGTTTCATTTCGATTCCTTAAGTTTTAGATATTCATATTCCTTAAACTTTCTAAGAAGTTTAAAAATAGTAGGGTTGAAAAAAAAAACTTAAACATGGTAAAAAAATTGATGAAGTGACAAAAAAATAAAATAATAATAATAAAGAAATTGTGTTCATCTTCTTCCCCATTCTGCACCCCTCCCGACCTCTATGACTTTACTCGAAAGAAAAGTGAAAAAGACAAACAAGAGTATAAAATGGATTGCCAACAGGATTCAGCTGAAGTTCTCTAATACGAGATCAAACGGAACATGCAAATTAAACAAAAAAACCCTTCTTTGTTTTTAAGGGAGAGGTAGCAGAGAAGAAATGAGGGAGAACAAACCTTCTTTGTTTTTAATACATCATAACATGCATCTTCTCAGCTCTTTCTCAATCTCTCCTCAATTTCTCTCCAACGTCCCATTAAACCTAAAATCAAATTTTATCTAAAATAAACATCTTCTCTCCTATAACACAAATCTCAATAAATGTTTTTACAATCTCTTCTCTCTATAACACCAATTCCCAAACAAATATTTCATATTTTCAATTTACTCAATTTTCTCATCTTCCTTCATTTCATCTCCTCCCTCCTTATCAACTACAAAACTCAATCACCCCTAAGTTTCTTTTCAACTCAGCTATTATTTTTAAACTTTTCAAAAAGTTTAAGAATTAAAAATGAACATTTTAATGTTCAGGGATTATAATAGAACAAAAATATTAGTTTAATAATTAAAATTAAGCTTTTTGAAAGTTGATGGATCAAAATAAAATTTTAATGATAATTGAGGGACCAAAATCATATTTTAACGGAATAATAATTATGGGAGGTCGGCCTCCATTTTCCGAAATCATCACACTTTAAATGCATGTTGGGAAAGTACTATTCAATCATATGAACGCATATCTCCCTTTTATTAAAGAATAAAACACACCCACAAAATCTTGCATGATTTATTCAAAAAAAAGAAACAAAAAACAAAAATAATAAGTCCAGCTAATTTATTTTAAATAAGTGTTGACCTCTTGAGAAAATATATTATTTTACTAAGCTATATTGATCTTCTTTTTCTTTTTTATGGACATCTTTTCCTTGTCATAAATAAAAATGAAAAAAGATAGAGAGATATTTCCCCTTCCTAACTAAAAACAAATAAATCTAAAGACTAAAAAA
>JBBMEG010071551.1:3890-16067 GCA_037832605.1 Cyclanthera cordifolia | reverse complement strand
ACTAAAAAAATTAAAATTAAAACGGAGTACGAGAAGGTTCTTACGGTAAATTATTAGAGATTTTTAATATATAAAAAGTAAGTGAAAAATTATTGCATCAATAGCAAAAGATTTGAAAAAAAAATGTTTAGAGTAGAAAAAAAAATCAGTAAAAAAAATGAGCACATGCCTATAAAATGACTTTTTTTTTTTTTTTAGTCCTTATTCCTCTCCTTGTTTTCAATTAACTGAACTAATTACTTTCAATTAGTTAAATTTGAATGTTTTCAATTAGCTAATCAATTGTTTTAATTAACTATGAAGATAACACAAAAATTTACAATAGATTAAATATTTTAGAAAAATTGCTATAATTAGAATGCTTTAAGTAAATGTTGCCTATCAATTACAATTTTTCTAAAATGTATGATATATAGAGTTAACTTTTTTTTTTTTTTTTTGAGTTTTATTTTTAAGAAAACGTCGTTCAAACAAAGGTTTGAAAGTTAAAGATCAAAACTAAACAAACTTTAAAATTTAGGAATCTTAAATTGGACTTTTATAATTTTATGGACTAATATAAAACAAAACTCAAATTTCAAGACTAAAATTAAACTTTTAAAATCTATAAACCAAGGTGAAAATTCATCGACCAAAATAATATTTTACCAATTAAACTTTTAATATAAAAAGATCAATAATCTATTGATTTCAATATTGAGGTCGGCTAATTTTTATTTTAGATTTGCTCTTATTTGTCATGATGTTCAATGATTAAAAGATGTAGAAGAAATAGATGGTTGAATCAATTTAATCATTGTTTCTATATACAATTCATTATCAAAAATGCAATATAGTGCGTGTTTGGTATTATGTACCTATTTTGATTTTTTTTTAAATTAAAAAAAAAAAAAAACTATGTACAATCTTAGGCCTTTTTTATTTTTTGTTGACTTTTTTTTGTTCTATTAAGTTCTCAATTAAATGTATATAGAAAATAAAATAGGGTCTACTATTTTTTTTATTTTTTTTTTGGTTTGATTGAATTATTGGTCATAAATATATATTGTACGAAAATGTTTGGACGTATTTGATAAGCTTTTAACGGAAAAATTCAATGATTATTGGCTTAATTGATAATGAATCTAGTCCCATTTGATAATGATGGTTATTCATTAAGTTTTTTCCATTATTTTTATTTGAATTAAGACATCTGTCTCCTTGTTGGTTGGCAAGTTGTAGAGTAACAGTGTGGTCAACGATTAAGAAGCTTATTAACGAAGAGCTAAAACGTTTTTCGAGATTTTTTGAAATGTGTAACCGAAATCAAATCAGTCACATTATAGTTGATATTTGGAATATGATTCTTTGTTTTAGAGGTATTTTCTTTTTATGATAAGTTTTGCAATATAGCAACCGATCTACTCACATAATATTATTCTTGTAAAGACTTTGATTTGTAATTTTGTTTCAGGCCATCCTTATGATTAGGACATGAATATTCTTATGTGATCGAGAAATCTACCTCCACAAGTCACCTATGTGGTGGTTGGGGCTCGTTCTCGCTCGGATTTGAATACTTTTGATGGAATACACTTAGAGGGTGTTTGTTTGAAACTGTGGAGTGTTTATTTTGAGTGTTTAGAAATGAAGAGTTATTTTGAGTGATTATAAAGAAGAAATTGTAATAATAGCTCGTTTGTATAAGGCTTTTAAAGAGTTATTATAAAATCTCGTTTATAAAATGTCCATAAACACTCAAAACAAACATCCTCTTATGATTTTTTTAAAAAAATAATAATAATAATAAATAAACAATAACTTCAATCTTGTCCTAAAACAAACTTCCATAGAAAATTTGACCTTTTTATTTTATTTTATTTTTTGAATTAGTGCAAACTTCATATATTTGAGCAAGTTGAGTTTTCAAGTGCATTGGACATAGCATAATATGTTGCACGCAATGATGACATTTTCTATAGGTAAATCATAAATGAGCTTCAAATGAATTTGAATTGAAGATATACCTAAATATTTCTCATCAGTTGGTGTGTTTTCATGTCAAATTAATCAATTGTTTGTTATGTTTGTACCAGGGCTAGTGACAATTTAGATAGAAAACATAGTATTAGATAGTACTATAGTTTGAGTATCAATGTGAATATCTCTAACATGTCATTTAAAATGGTGCCGTGTAGGGAAGGCCATCTTGAATGATATCCGAATTCGTGACTGAAATATCAGCAAATGTGTTGAAAGATCCTCACTTTTTCAATGTGGTACAAATGGCGACAAGGTGAGTATCTCTAACATACCCTTCAAGATTGTGTCATTTTTGTGAAAGTCATCTTGGATTAGGTCCGAATTTGTGACCTAAAATATCCGCTTTTGGCTTACTCGCTTGGGTCGGATTAGAATTTTTGGGATCATCAAATACCGCTTAAGTTTTTGCCCGCTTTTTTGGTGGGGTCCTCGAAATTTTTTGGAATTAATAATCTAGAATTTTGGTACTATATTGATAGTGTGAGCATCTACCTCAAAAACTAATTGACAATGAGGAAACTAGCTCACATATCATATAAATGTGTTGAAGAATTCTTAACTTTCCAATATAGTATAAATGTCCACAAAGTGAATGTCTTCAGCACAAAGCTAAACATTTTGCAAGTAGCCTAGTGGAGTTGTACTTGAACATTGAAGTGTCTTTAGTGTAAGAAAATAATATTGTTAAAGAAAAAAAAAAGAAAATGATTGATGTGTAACATTCTAAGGCCCATAATTTAGAATTTGAATTCTCCCGTAGACATTTCCCTACATGCATAACATTCAACATAGTTGCCATCAAGATGAAATAGAGAGAATGAAAATGATAATATTCTCAGATTAGGTCACAAAGAATGTAAAAGCTCAACCTTGACGAGGGTTCTCTTTAGGCGTTTACCCTAGACGCATGGGTAAAATGGCTTTAAAAAACTAGGACATCTTGGATATATTCTTCATTAAATAGATCGACTAATAATTCATAATAAAAAACCAACCAAAATTGAGTACTCGATTTGTAAAACAATTCACTAAAAGAAAAAAAAAATAACAAAAAGACATATAACTCTAGTGAAATCCAAAACAATGTGAAAAGTCAATCGACGCATGTAAATAGTAATCTAGACGAGCCTATGATCTTTGTAGCTCCGAATCAGCCACCCTAATAAAGTCTGTGCGTACCTATGGATGCCCACAGAGAATAAGAGTGAGTAATTAAACCCAGTAAGAATCTCTAAGCATGAACATAAGCATGATAACAGTGATGTATGTATGGGTGGATACACAGGGGCAACCCAAAAGGGATAGTGCCATTCCGGGTCTTTGATAGGTAATGGTGCAATGTCGGGGAAACCTTTTCAGGGCCAGCCTTCCCTAGTCTTCATTTATAGTATTTATAGTGCCCGGGCAGCGCTTTTTTGGCTCTACCATCCCGGGTCTTCAGTGGATGCATGAGAGAGAGCTTTGTAAATGTATGTAATGACAATGATGATAGATGCAATGTGTTTTCAAATATATCTACATGTGCAACATATGTAACATGTTAGCCTAACATGAATCTCTACTACAGTTCACATCATGTAACATTCAAGACAGGGCACATCTTATTAGTAGGCAATTCATTCATAACACAGATCAGTAAACGATTATATTAATCAAGCAATGCCACCTTCTAGTACCCTAGACAAGATCATAGTTACCCACATGAATCCCCAAATTAAGGACATGATTTCCTTACCTTGGCCGAAATCCACTAATTATTCATTAATGCGCTCGCACGGCGAGTTCTGAAAGCTTCTCCAACTTTAGCTGACCAAAACAGAGCTAATGAGTTAAAACTAGCGCTTAAGACCAACCAAAATAGGACTCAAAACATCGAAATCACACAAAAACTCAACCTTGAAAATTGGGGTTTCGGGACCCGAGATCAAAACAACTAGTTTGATCGGTCAATGCTGGTCAAGCTCATTCAATTTATTTCAATTGAACTTAAGTGTCAAACTCAAGGTTAAACCCGCGACTCCAAGTTCAAAATATAAACAGTATTATCTACATGAATTAAGATGACCAAAATCCAATGGTGCCTAAACGATATAACAATGATTTTAAAAAGTTGTAAATATTCAATGGTAGAATACATGCTACAAACTTTAAAGTTGATTTTTCTCCCAATGCGCCTGAGTCAAGGTGACACTATTGGTACGACCCACTTTGTAATGGTTGCAGACAACCTGATTCTAATTGTTCGTGTGGAGATATATATGTCAGTGAGGTGCTTATTTAAAAAGAAGTTTTTGCACAAGACTAGACCAAAGTATTATAATCGGTCTAGTAATTTCGTTATAGACTTAGATCAACTACTTCAACTAGAACGATCATATGTCATAGTGAGAGGCTTGGAATGAAAAAGCTCAAGATAATTAATTGTCTTAATCTAATTATTGAAACTAATCTTCTCTGGCTGTAGTTATGATTTGTCGTACAGCTGTCCTCTAGATACTTCTCTTTATCAATTTTGTTATGTTTGTTAGACCTCCTCTATTATAAAAGAGCATGTACTATATTCAATAAAATATAGAAAAAGTAATTTAGTACATAAACAAATTTCTCTCACTACAGTAATTCACTTGGTATCAGACGCCTTTACTCGATCATGGCAAATCCCTCTGAAATTTCAACTACCATTGTTGGAGCCTCGATGCCCACAATGGATGTTCCATTCGTTGGAAAGACAGTGACCTTCATTAGTCCTCCCCTCAACCAGCTTCTTTATCAAATTACAACGATTAAGATGGATAGAGAAAAATTTCTATCATGGCAGAACCTCGCACTTCCCATTCTTCGGAACTATAAGCTTTATAAAATCTCACTGGTGAAAAGAAATGTCCGAACAAATTTCTTCCTCTTACTACCAATCTTGATGTCTCCAGTGCAGATCCTCAATCACCGCCATTAGTAATCAACCCTGAATATGAATTCTGGGTAGCGGTGGATCAACTTCTTCTCGGATGGTTAAATAATTCCATGACTGTAGACGTTGCGACTCAAGTGATGGGTTATCAGTCCTCCTTTGACCTCTGGAATGTCCTTCAAAGCTTATTTGGTGTTCAATCAAAAGTTGAAGGTTCTTGTCTTAAACAAACCTTCCAACAAACAAGAAAAGGTTCGTTGTCCATGACGGACTATCTTTGAACTATGAAACAGCACGCGGATCGTCTGGCTCTAGCCGGTTGCCCCATTTCTTCTGATGATCTAATTACTCAGGTCCCTCAAGGACTTGATGAGGTGTACAATTCTGTGGTGGTACATGTTCATAGTAACCCTTTCATTCATTGGGCAGATTTTCATGTTATACTTCTTGCTTTTGAGAAGCGACTTGAGTTTCAACTCTCTCAAAAATCGAATGTTCTTCTCTCTCAAGCTCCCTCTCCAGCAGCTGAGCAATCTGCTAATTATGTTGATCAGCGTTCCTCCTCTAATAACTCACGCTCTCAGTCTCATTCCATTCGTGGAAGAGGAAATTCTTCTAATCGAGGGGGAACCAGAGGACGTGGACAATGGAATGGATCTACATCTAGAACCAACACCGTTCCTATACTGATCAGGTTGATAATTATTGTGTTATTTGTAATAGGACTGGTCACAATGCACCCATTCATTTCTATCTTTATGATAAATACACAGGTCCTCAGTCTGCTCATCATCGAACTAATCGGCCTACGACAAATGTATCTAATTCTGCTGCCTATACCACATAGTAATCCTTAGGACAACCTGCTACTCTAGAAACACTTCTTGATGCCCATTGGTATGCTGACAATGGATCCACAAGCCATGTTACTCCATATTCCAGTCAAATGGACCCGAAAGTAACATATGAAGGTAATGATTCTCTTACTATTGCTAACGGATTTACATTACTTATTACTTATACTGGTCAACTTAAGATTCCTATTGCTCATGGATCGTTAGAACTGAATAATGTCTTGTGTGTTCCTAACATCTCCAAGAAATTACTTAGCATTTCACAGAATACTCGTGATAATAATGTGACAGTTGAATTTTGTGTTGATGCTTGTTCGATAAAGGACGCAGTATTGGGCAATGTCCTACATAGAGGAATTCTTCATAATGGGCTCTATACTTTTCCTGCGTATTTTGATCTTGCGGTCTGCTGGGCTGCCTCAAAAACTTCTACTACTACAAATAATCACAGTTGTTTATCTATTTCTGCTTCTGCATTATCTGTGAATCTTGTTGTGACCAAGTCTGTTTGATACAAGCACTTGGGACATTCGTCCTCTGTTATTCTGTCTGCTATGATTAATCAATATAAACTCCAATTTTCTAAAAGTGATCTTCTATTTTGTGATGCCGGTTAATTTGGTAAAGTACCTACACCTCACTCTAATACTCCTTTTTCGTTAGTTCATATGGATGTTTGGGGACCTGCTCCGATAAACTCAGTGGATGGATATCGGTTTTATGTCAATTTTGTGGACGATTATAGCAGATATGTATGGATATAATCGCTCAGGTTGAAAAGTGATACTATTACTGCCTTCAGTCAGTTTTATAACTTTTTCAAGACTCAGTTTAATGTTCACATTAAAGCAATACACTCTGATAGGGGAAGAGAGTTTTTACCAATACATAAACTTTATCAAGCAAATGGCACTCAGGTTCGAATATCTTGTCCATGTAGCTCTCCTCAAAATGGTCATGCCGAGAGGAAACATCGGCATCTAGTAGAAACTGGACTTACACTTCTTGCTCAAGCTTCTCTCCCACTTCAATTTTGGTGTCACTCATTCATTATGGCAGCTATGTTAACCAATCATATGCCAACGCTCGTTCTATATAATAGAGCTCCTCAGTCTCTACTTATGACTCAACCGGTTGACTTGTCATCTCTACACATTTTTTGTTGCGCATGCTTTCCGTACACACGCCCATTCTATTCTAAAAAGTTTCAATTTCATACAGTAAAGTGTGTATATCTCAGACCAAGTCCTCTTCACAAAGGTCATGTGTGCTATAGTTCATCGGGTAAAATTTTTATCTCCCGTAATCTAATATTTAATGAAGCTGCATTTCCTTTTCAGGAATTTACTACAGAAAAAACTATTGAACCTCCTGCTACTGGACCACCTATCCTGACATGGTTCTCTAACATGCCAAGTCTACATCATTCAAATAACTAGTCTAAATCAACTTTAATACCAGAGTCAAACTCTACGCCTCTTTTATCCTCTAGTTCGTCTCCCATGCCTCAAACAACTCCGATAATAGCATCACCATTGTGTCCCTTAACACCCTCATCTCCTATCCCTGCACATATATCTCCACCTTCCCCAAATCTTAATCTCTCTTCTCCAGTTTCTGTCAAGAATATTCATCATATGGTTACAAAAGGCAAAGACAATATTTTCAAGCCCAAACAATGGGCAGTGACATCTACAATTAATTGGGTCGTCACTGAACCAACTCGAATTGATGTTGCCTTAAGATGCCCAGTCTGGAAGCAAGCAATGGATGATGAGTTCTTTTCTCTTCTTCGAAATAACACCTGGACGCTAGTTCCCTCAACTGCTTCACAAAATATAGTGGATATAGTGCAAATGGATATTTCGTCTAAAACGTTCGCCAGATGATTCAATATCTCGACAGAAAGCTCGGTTAGTTGCAAAAGGGTACTCTCAAAACTATGATATTGATTTTTTTTTAGACCTTCAGCCCTGTTGTTTGTCATTCCACTATTCGTATTGTTCTTCATTTGGATCTCTCTCTCAAATGGCTTATTCAACATTTGGATTTCAATAATGCATTTCTTAATGGAAACCTCAAAGAAGATGTATTTATGAGCCAACCACCTTGTTTTGAAGATTCTCGATATCCAAATTATGTTTGTAAATTCAACAAAGCATTATATGGCTTGAAGCAAGCTCCACGAGCTTGGAATGATGAACTAAAGCAGGTTTTACAACAGTGGGGTTTCATAAATGCAAAATCTGACTCATCGATGTTTGTTTATCGTCATGGTAACTCCATTATGTTTCTACTTCTATATGTTAATGATGTTATCTTAACGGGAAATAGCCAAATCGATATCAATAAGCTAATATGTCGTCTTGATAACTGCTTTTCCTTGAAAGATCTAGGCCTTCTTCGGTACTTTCTTGGCATTCAAACTACACCAATTAATGATGGTCTTCTTTTATCCTAGGACAAATATATACTTGATCTTTTGGCAAAAACTAAAATGCTTGACTGCAAGCTTTGTTCTACAACTACTGTATAAGGTACTACGTTGTCTCTTTATTCTCGAATTCCTTTGACTGACCCACTTCAATATTGCAGTACTATTGGGGCTCTACAATACCTTATTCATATTAGACCAGACATAAATTATATTGTTAATTGTCTAAGTCATTTTTTACAAGCCCCTACTTATAAGCATTGGGAAGCTGTCAAACGTGTTCTTTGCTATCTCAAAGGTTCAGTATCCACTAGTATTCACATTAAACCAACTCAGGTATTAATCTTTATGCTTACTCTTATGTTGACTAGGAGTTCAATCTTGATGATCGTAAATCCATTGCTGCATATTGTCTATTTCTTTGTGAATCACCGATTTTATGGTCCTCTAAAAAGCAATCTGCTATTGCACGCTCAAGTACTGAATCAGAGTATCGAGCACTGGCTCATACAGCTGCTGAAGTTATGTCAAGCCGACAATTACTTATGGAAATGGGATTTCCTACAGTTCCAACAATATATTGTGACAATCTTGTGGTTAGTGCTCTTGCATCTAATCCGGTTTACCATGCACGCACAAAACATATTGAAATTAATATTCACTATGTTCGTGATCAAGTTATACAAGGAAGACTGCTGATTAAATATGTTCCTAAACATGATCAAACAGCTGACTGCTTAACAAAGTCTATATCTCAATCACAATTCCACTACCTGTGTTCCAAGCTCGGTCTTCTAAGCAATATCTCTCGCTTGAGGGGGAATGATAAAGCTCAAGATAATTATTTGTCTTAATCTAATTATTGTAACTAATCTTCTCTGGCTGTAGTTTTGGACTATTGTACAGTTGTCCCTCTAGATGCTTATCTCTATCAATTTTGTTATATTTGTTAGACCTCCTCTATTATAAAAGAGGATGTACTCTATTCAATAAAATATAGAAAAAGTAATTGAGTACATAAACAAATTTCTCTCATTACAGTAATTCACTTGGAACGCTACGTCACAAGAAGGAATTCACATCTTTCCTAAAATTGAGAAAGTAATAGAGTTATTCCTATAAAAACAGATTTTATATCCTAAACAAAGGATATCCGCCTCTCATTGGTCCTAGAGGACCTTGATTTTTAGGTTGACATAAATAGCTTGTTCATGAGAGGAATCAATGGCGATTAAGAAGAATGATGTAGTCACAAGAGTAGAATGAATTTCTTGTCCCACCAAGAAATTATGAACAAACTCGTGAATGATCATATGACAAATGACCGATTATATCTGTTGATATAACTTGTCATGTAATGCAAAAGAGTTCAGCACAAGCCTTTTAAAAAATAAGCCTAATGTTAACCAGTAAGGATTGGATCCTAGGTGGTTGTAGCATTCAATTTATGGTCCATCGGTACCCAGACTAACTCATACTTGCTGACACATTATTTTATTAGAAGGTGAGTTTGATGATTTCAAACTCGTGAATTAATTATGTTGAACATAATTAATTGGAGCTTAAGTTTAATTTATTAAACTTGGTAATTAATATATTGGATATATTAATTTAATATTTATTAGATAAATATTAATAATAAATAATTAATTTATTAGATAAATTAACTATGTGAATAATTATTGGATAATTATTTACTAAGAGCAGATTAATTAATATGTTGGACATATTAATTAGACTAATTGATAATTATTAAAGAGAGAATTAATATATTTGATATATTAATTGGACGTTTATTTATTGGTAAATAATATGTTGGATATATTATGTAATTGTCATTTATTAGATAAATGTCAATTAAAAAAAAAAAAACAATATATGAAATATATTGAGAAATTCGTAAATTCGCTCCCCATAAAAGAGAAGGAAATTTCATCCCTTAAGGGGGGATGAAGTTCGAATTTCACCTAGGGGAGGGAAGGGAAAACATTTTATATTTAATATTTTAATGTTATTCGTGATATCTTTTGGTATTAGATAACAATAGATATTATTTTTTCTTAATTTAAATGTTCATTCTCAACTATCAATAGAAGGCTTGGGAGGTCTCCATATTCATTCTAGAAATCTCATCTCAAAGTTAAGAACTCTCTTCTCCTCCTTTTTAGTCAGACCTCTAAAAAAATATTCATAACTCTCATTTTTTAAGGCCTCCCACAAAGCACTCAGTGTAGCAAAGAAGTCAAAACCTGGAAGACATGAGAAGATCATTCTTGATCGTCTAGTAAATAGATCGATACTACTCAAAGGCGTCATTCAACGTAAGCATGATTTAACATTATTCAATCACCTACGGTAATGCATATAGTTAATTAATTGTATTAATTAACGGTAAAATTTTTATAATCACATGCTTCATTGGGTTAATAGCATGCTTCTACCCTCTATTCCCAACATTAAGGCCACGCGAATCACCCCTCCATGGCGAAGAACTCTGTCGTTGCCCCTCTAATTTGAAGAAAATCGCACTGTCGCTCAGAGCAATTTCTATTCTCCTGTAAACGTAGCCATTTGTCAGATTCTCCTACAACAGTCGTGAAATATGTCCCCCAATCACTTCGATAGAAGTTCTATTTCAAACAAATTACCCTTGTGTAAGTTTGACTCATCCTTGATTAATTAAGTTGACTCACCATTCTGTGAGTTTTGTTCCGTTCACTGAAGTTTGACCCTGTCTTTGTTAAAATTTGACTCGTTGACCAAACTAAAATTTTTTTCCCATGACTATTTGGACAACTTTGAGTTTTGACTAAGTTTGACTCTTCATTCTTATCTATTAGACAACTTCATATGTCAACAAATGAATCATAATTCATCATTTTGCAGGACAAATCACATATCTATATATACTCAATTTCACATTGACTGCGTTATATTATCTTAAACTCACAAGTACGGTTACACTTTTTTAATGAGTGAAGCATAACTAGCTAGCAACCGACCTTTAATTTAAAGAAGTAGACGACGACTAAAAACTCACCCTTTCACTCACAAAGAAGTGAAACATGACTAGCAACTCACTCTACACTCTTAGAGAAGTGAAACGCCACTACCATCTCACATTACATGCTTAAAAGTGTGAAACATTGGTGGCAACTCACACTACATCCTCAAATGAGTGAAACACCACTAGGAGCTCACACTACACCCCCAAATGAGTGAAAGATTGTTAGCATCTCACAATTCAATCTTAAATAAGTGAAATGGCACTGAAAACCATACTACACCCTTAAAAAAAGTGGAATGCCGCTAGCAACTCACACTGCACCCTAAAATGAGTGAAACATTACTAGCATCACACACTACACTCTCAAATAAGTGAAGCATTTGTAGCAATACACAATGCACCCTCAAATAAGTGAAACAACTATAGTAACTTATACTGCACTCTTAAATGAATGAAATGTCGCTGACAACTCGCACTACACCTTCAAAAAGATCAAAACATCACTAGCCAACTCACATTGCATTTTTTTTTTAAATGAGTGAAACACTACTAGAAACTCACATTGTACTCTCAAAGAAGTGAAACACTAATGAAAATTTCTCGTATACTCTCAAAGAAGTGAAACACCACTAGCAACACATACTATACTTTAACAAGAGTGAAACATCGCTAGCAACTCATATATCTCCCTAAGAGATGAAAAAACAACACTAACAACCCTTACTTTATTCTAAGAGAGTGAAACTTATCTAACAGCTCACACTAATTTTTTGAACATTCATACAACAAATAAGAATCAAGAAATAGAAATATAGTTAATGTTAGGTACTGTGCCGTAAAGGCCTAGTAGTCCGTAATTAAAGAACAACATTTAATGCAATCTTTCAATTATTAATAAAGGTTATTATTTTCATTAATTTCGTATTTAATTCACAAAATTCATTCAATCTTA
>JBBMEG010071540.1:0-13028 GCA_037832605.1 Cyclanthera cordifolia | reverse complement strand
TTTAAATATTTAAAAAAGAAGTTAACCTTCCTACAAATAAAAATGAAAACATTCATTAAAAAGTTGAAGAAAAAATAAAATAAAATAAAACACATGAAAAAGTTGAAGAAAAAAAAAATTTAAATATTTAAAAAAGAAGTTAACCTTCCTACAAATAAAAATGAAAACATTCATTAAAAAGTTGAAGAAAAAATAAAATTTATAATTTATTTTTAAATATTTAAAAAAGAAGTTAACCTTCCTACAAATAAAAATGAAAACATTCATTAAAAAGTTGAAGAAAAAATAAAATAAAATAAAACACATGAAAAAGTTGAAGAAAAAAATATTTTTAAATATTTAAAAAAGAAGTTAACCTTCCTACAAATAAAAATGAAAATATTCATTAAAAAGTTGAAGAAAAAATAAAATAAAATAAAACACATGAAAAAGTTGAAGAAAAAAAAAAAAATAATATTAAAAAAAAGAAGTTAACCTCCCTACAAATAAAAATGAAAACATCTCTTAAAAAGTTAAAGAAAAAATAAAATAAAATAAAATAAAACACATGAAAAAATTGAAGAAAAAAAAAAAGAGAGGTGTAAGGTGGGCCATTATTGTCTCCATTCCTCTCACCATCTTCCTTATTCCATATTTATAATGTAAAAAAAATAAAAGGGTTTATTTAGGTGAAGTGATGGTTGATTTGGAGTGGGTGGGATGTTGCAGAGTTTTGATAGAGCAGTCAAGACCACAGACCATGGCCCTCCATTCCCATCTCTATGAGCTTTCTTCATACATTAAAATTTAGTTCTTCCTAAACAATTACCCACCCTTTAATTTCTGTACCCTAAGGACAACTTCAACACTTGCATTATATTTTTCTTTCTCCCCCAACACATGTTTTGTGATTTCTCTCAAACTTCTCCAAATCATAGATAATAGATGATTTGTCAATCATTTTGAAAATAACACTACTTTCAAATGAAAAAATAAAAAACTCAAAAGGTATTTGGAGAAGATGAACGTGGATGATTACAAGGGAATGAGAATTAAAGAAGATAGAAAATGTAAAGATAATGATTATTAGTGTTCAGAAGGAAAGTAATAATTGCACAAAAAATGATTATTTTAATTTAAAGTGAAAAAAATAATTATAACAAAATAAGATAACAATATAAAGTAGTTAAAGAGGCAAACAAAAAAGTGAGTTAAGGAAACAGGAATCACAAAAGAATGATTTTCAATAAAACAAACACAAAATATCATCCACATTCTCATTCTTTCTATTTCATCTTAGTGGCCAAAAGTTACCCTAAACTACTTTCCAAAGGAAGGATGATGAGAATGGTTAGAAAAAGAATGATTATGTTACCTGTACTTAGGTTACCAAATAGTTCTCCAATAATCTTATATCATAGGTACTTAGGTTACCAAAAATATTCTTATATCACTGTAATTAGTTGCTTTCTATTCTCTCAATAACTATATTTCATTCTTTTCATAATTTGTTTGATTCTTTCCTAGCTATTATTAATCTTTACGTACTTAGTTATTTTATTATACTCCCAATTATTGTCTTTTATCTCAAACATAAGTAACAATTTCCTCAATAATTATTTTTATTAATCTAAATATAGATAATCACTTTCTTCAATAATAACTCTCCTAATTCTCAACATCCAGTCATTTCATTCTCACACACC
Organism: Cyclanthera cordifolia; assembly: GCA_037832605.1. Classification (NCBI taxonomy): domain Eukaryota; kingdom Viridiplantae; phylum Streptophyta; class Magnoliopsida; order Cucurbitales; family Cucurbitaceae; genus Cyclanthera; species Cyclanthera cordifolia. The sequence goes on along the minus strand of JBBMEG010071540.1, from coordinate 11,343 downwards.
CAGTGACACAATTTTTGGATCAAGACTTTATACCTAAACCAATTGAGCTATGCTCTCACATTATTAACTAATATACCCCTACTACTAACTTAAAAAGTGACCGATGGATTTCATGTTCGTAGTATTAAAATGAAACAAAAGTCACTGATGTATATAATCTCAAAAGTATCTCAAGCAAGAAGCCTAAAATTGTAATTCAATCAAAAGAAAAAATACTCTCTTCTCGTTATGGGCACGTTTGGCCACCGCGAGAAAGGAAGAGAAGGGAATGGAAAGAAAAGAAAAAGATAAATGAAGAAAAATGAGAAAATGATGTAATGGATGTTGGTGGGCCAAACAATGAAAAGAGATCATTTCCCTTCCCTTCCCTTCCACCTTCCCAACCATTCCCACCACTCCAAACATACCGATACGAGAGTTATTAGGAGATAGGCCTGATCCAAGCGTGCTTTCCCTTAAGGTTAGTTGGTTGCGAACTCATTTTGGAGAGTCTCCACCAAATGCAGATGATTTAACATTACAACGCTATGCTGGTAGAGTATACATTTTAGGTTTGATGGGCGTTGTTCTCTTCATTTAGTGATTTCATAATTGCATTGTTCATAGCGGTGTGTTCTTCACAGCAATATTCACATTCCCTCAAGACAGAGCAATGCTAAGCAAATAAAGAGCAGCTGATATGTATAGATTGAGTGCTTATTTTAAGGCTAGAACCACTAGCTGGTAGAATCTGCCAATTTTATTATCAAAACAACAATTACAAGGATTTCTAGAGTTCCTCACTCTCCAATCTCAAAGAGATTTAATCAGATTCCAAGATACCCATGATTTCTTGTTCCCGCCCAAGATATACTCCCTAACCAACTTACAAAAACATAACCCACTCCCACGTGCGACTCACACGAACTCTCTTTAACCCCCACTGAGTTCTCTCTTTTTCCTTCGCACGTACACATGTTTTATTTGATTCGTATCAATACCCGCCCCCCAAAGAGCCACCTTGTCCTCAAGGTGAAAATCTGGAAATTGCAACTGAATTACATTTGCAGACTCCCACGATGTATCCTCTGGAAAACTAGCACTCCACTGTACTAAAACTTCACGGTCTTGTGAAGATGAAGAATCACGCATACCCAAAATCGCATGAGGCTGCAAAACAAAGGACAAATCGTCCCGCAATCCTTCCGGTGCCGGAATAATAGGACAAGATGTCACGACCGCCTTTCTCAAAACGGACACATGAAACACAGGATGAATAAGAACAGACTCATGTAAATCCAATCGATAAGCTACTTTCCCAACGCGAGCCAAAACAGAAAATGGCCCAATGAACCGTGGTGCTAACTTCAGATATTTAAACTTAGCCAACGACAATTGACGATATGGCCTAAACTTCAAATAAACCGCATCACCTACTTGAAATTGAATATCCCGTCGCTTAGCATTAGCTCGAGTAGACATCAATTGTTGCGTCTTCAATAAAGATGATCTCAGGATATCCAACATTTTATCACGCTGAATTAACAACGAATCCACCTCAGATATCGAGCTACTGCCCACATCATAGCCCGAAATAGGAGGAGGTTGTCAACCATAAACGACCTCAAACGGCGTAAGGCGAGTCGATGAGTGATAAGACGTATTATAACTAAACTCTGCCCTCGGAATCCATTTCGCCCACTGTTTCGATTGTTTCATAACGAAACACCTCAAATACGATTCCAACGAACGGTTAACCACCTCTGTTTGGCCATCAGATTGCAGATGGTAAGTCGTGCTCGTATTAAGTTTGGTACCCGAAGAACGAAACAACTCTTCACAAAATAAATTGGTAAAAACTTTATCCCTATCCGACACAATACTCCTTGGAACACCATGCAAACGAACAATCTCCTTAATAAACACCCACGCCACATACAAAGTTGTATAAGGATGTTTAAGCATAACAAAATGGGCATATTTCGACAAACGATCAACCACCACCGAAATGGTGTCAAACCCCTCAGAATGTGGTAACCCTTCTATAAAATCAAGGGAAACATCCTCCCAGATACGTTCAGGGATAGGAAATGGTTGTAGAAGACCGGCCGGGGATAAAGATAAATGCTTAGCTTGCAAGCAAACCTCACAACTCGCTACAAACGAACGAACATGAGCTTTCATCCCAACCCAATATACCTCTTTCGATAAACGTTGATATGTCTTTAGCACTCCAAAATGTCTGCCAACTAGAGCTGAATGAAACTCCTATAATAACAACGGAATAGTGGGCGATGTCGGAGGTAACACTAATCGACCATGATACACCAACAACCCATGATGTAGCGCAAACTCATTCTGAACTTCCTTACCCCGAAGTAAGGCAGAATAGATCACCATAAGAGAAGGATCACCGTTGACTTGTTCCAAAAAAACATTTGTATCAGTAACACAACTCAACATACCCAATTCACAGGCAAGAGGTAACCGAGACAAAGCATCTGCAGCTGAATTCCGTACCCCCTTCTTGTACTCAATATGGAAGTCATAGCCAAGCAACTTGGTTATCCAACGTTGATACTCCCCATCAATCACACGTTGTTCTAACAAATAATTCAAACTTCTTTGATCAGTTCGTACCACAAAATGATGACCGAGCAAATAAGCTCTCCACCTTTTCACAGCATAAACAATTGCCATTAACTCGCGCTCATAAACCGATTTCACGCGGTGTGTAGGAGGCAATGCCCGACTGAAATAAGCTAGCGGTTGTTGTTCCTGCATCAAAATAGCCCCAACACCTACCCCCGAGGCATCTGTCTCAACCACAAACAATTTAGTGAAATCAGGCAATCGAAGGACTGGTACACTAACCATAGCAGATTTTAAGCGTTGGAAAGAATCCTCAGCCTCGAAATCCCATATAAACTTCCCTTTCTTAAGCAACTGAGTTAATGGAAAAGCAATTGCTCCATAATTAGCGACGAAGCGTTGATAGTACCCTGTCAATCCCAAAAAACCACGCAACAACTTAATTGATTTCGGACTCGTCCAACGTACCATTGCCTCGACCTTTGCTAGATCAACCTCCACTCCACGCGAAGAAATAAAATGCCCCAATTATTCAATGCGAACAACTCCAAAGTGGCACTTTTTTTTATTAGCTACAAACTTCTGAGACTTCAACACCTCAAAGACTTGAATTAGATGCTACACATGATCAGACATAGAAGCACTATAAACCAGTATATCATCAAAAAAAACAAAAACAAACTTACGCAGAAACAGCCGGAGCAGATCATTCATGATCGATTGGAAGGTGGCAGGAGCATTCTTCAACCCAAAAGGCATAACTAAAAACTCATAGTGACTTTCGTGAGTGCGAAAAGCAGTCTTATGCACGTCTCCAGGATTAACCCGAATCTGATGATATCCTGATTTCAAATCAAGTTTAGAAAAAACTACTGTTCCATGTAACTCATCCAATAGCTCATCCACCATAGGAATTGGATATTTATCAGGTATTGTAGCTTGATTTAAGGCTCTATAGTCAACACAAAAACACCAACTCACATCCCTCTTTCGAACCAACAACACCGGACTCGAAAAAGAGCTCGTGCTCGCCCTAATAACTCCAGCTAATAACATCTCGCGCACCAATTTCTCAATCTCATTCTTTTGAAACTGTGGATAACGATACGGTCGCACGTTCACAGCCTCCTTTCCAGCATTTAAATCAATCTTATGATCACGGTTCCGAAATGGTGGCAATGCACCCAACAACTCAAAAAACACCTCTTGCAATTCAGAGGACACCCCACAATCACCTTGCAAAGGCTCCCCAACGGCTACTGATCGATTTGTTACTTCCAACCCATTCAATTCAATTAACAGACCTTGATCACTTCCTCTCAAAGATTTCATCATTGACTTTAAGGAAACTTGTGTCTTGATCAAGCCCGGGTCACCCTGAAGCTGCACACACCACTGCCCCACCACAAACTGCATCTGCAATGCTCTATAATCGAATTCAATTTTTCCCAATGTTTCAAACCAAGCAACCCCCAATATCACATCCGCACTCCCCAAGGGTAATGGCAAAAAATCGTGCACAACACACAACTCTGCTAATTTAAGCACTACACCCTTACAAATACCGGTTGTGCGCACTGATCCTCCTGTTCCCAACACCACACCATAACCATCCGAAAGAGATACCTCTAATTTTAATTTTGATACCACCACATCAGAAATGAAGTTATGAGTAGCGCCGCTATCCACAAGAACCACCACGTCCTCCCCTTGAATACTACCACGTAACTTTAAAGTCTTTGGGAAATAAAACCCGACCAATGAATTTAATGACAAATTTGCCATCTCATGCACTTCTGAACTCTCCTCTCTCACCGAATCCTCCGACCCGACTTCTAGAGCTTCGTCCTGCTCACCATCATCCCTCGCAACTAACACTTGCAAGGACTGCAACTATTTCTTTTTACAACGATGACCCGGCACAAACTTCTCGTCACAACGAAAACATAAGCCTTTGTCCTACCTGGCTCTAATTTCACTGACAGATAACCGCTTAAACGGTCCTTTCACACTCGTAAATGGACTGAGCACAGTTGAAGACACCACATTGGACCGATTAAGCGTAAACGTAAAAGAGCGCAAATTCGAACCACCGAAATTTGTTCCATTCAACACAGATCCAGTCGCACCAGTACTCACATTGCTGCCCCTAGCTGTTGTCGTAACGGTCACCCCCCACCCATATTCTATTTCCATATTCTCTCCAACTTCCTTTTGGCCTGAACCGCAAAGTCATCTTCAATCAATTGCGCCATCAACATCTTCGCTTTCAACCCAATCGGACGGAGTTTCCTCATTTCACTTTGAATCTCCTCTTTGAGTCCACTCTCAAACTTCCCTTCTAAGACATTCTCATTAATATCTTTCATTCCCGCTGCATACTTCTCGAACAATCGGCGGTAATCACGGATCGACCCTTCCTGTTTCAAACTCATTAATCGCGCGTAACGATTAACTTGAGAAGTAGACTGGAAACGTTCCAACAGAAGTAATTGAAAATCAGTCCACAAACAAATTGGTGCCCTATCCTCCTCATATTGGTGCCAATCCAAGGCTTCACCCTCCAAGCACATTACCGCAGCATCTAACTTATCGCTCTCCGACAGCCGATTCACTAAGAAATAACGCTCTACACGATGTAACCAGCCTAAAGGATCTTCGTCTTCCCCACCTTTAAAAATTGGAACCTCTAATCTTCTTAAACGCATATCAAACAGAGGAATATCCTTACCAGAATTCATTGAATTCACCACCGGAGCTTGGAAACCTCCCTCCATCACCACTCGCGGTAACTCACGAATTCCGATCGCCTTCCTTCATCGCCACTTCTCTTCTTCATGTCGTTTCTTCATCTTGAGGATTTCTCCTCGTCGGAAATTTTGTTATCGTCGAATTCTTCTTATCGGCCGAAACGCTCTCAGATCCTGTTTCGCCCGTCTCCTTCCGCGACAAAATCGATCGCAATTCCTCCCTCAACAGAGAGAATTGAAGATTCATACGTTCTTCAACCACCTTCTGCTTCTTTTCCACATCGGCAAATTGCTCCTCAATGTGCGCCTCAGTCATCTGCTGTTTCGCGACAAACACTTCGGCGAATTCTTCCAACGCGTTCAATTGAACATCCAATTTCCCAGTCATTGTTGATCGTCAACCGGCTCTGATACCAAAATTGGTAGAATCCGCCAATTTTATTATCAAAACAACAATTACAAGGATTTCTAGAGCTCCTCACTCTCCAATCTCAAAGAGATTTAATTAGATTCCAAGATACCCCTGCTTTCCTGTTCCCGCCCAAGATATACTCCCCAACCAACTTACAAAACCATAACCCACTCCCATGTGTGACTCACACGAACTCTCTTTAACCCCCACTGAGTTCTCTCCTTTTCCTTCGCACGTACACATGTTTTATTTGATTTATATCATGATCTTCCACTTCATCTTTTGCTTCCTATTCTTTTCCTTCTTTTTGTGCTTACTTATAATATTGACATTCCCCTTAGCCTTAGTCCTGCTCCTTTCTTCCTCACACAAACACCAAAAATATCATATTTCCTCTTCCTGGCCAAAACACACCATAAACTACTTTAAAATGTTGGATTTCATGTTGGTAGTATTAAAAGGAAACAAAAGTCAATCATGGACTATATAATCTCAAAAATATCTCAAGCAAGAAACCTAGAATTGTAATATCAAAAGAAAATACTCTCTTCTCATTATGAGAGAATGTAATGTAGGGAAATAGAAAAGGCAAAGAAGATATAAAGTATAGGCGCCCTGATGCATAAGATACTATTTAGCATGATATGACACTAAAATAATGAGAGCATGTAATTTTGCTGTCAGTAATTCAGTGTCAAGAGCATGTGCTGCTTCTGCTGTTCATGTTAGGAGATGGGAAACCAAAGTCACCGCTTCTTCTTCCATGTCTCAAGGTATTAGGGTATATTTAACAAACACAAGAATAGTGAGTTATGAAATATGAATAGCCGTGTCAAGGCTGATGAAGGTGCAGTATATAGAAACTAAGGGGCTGTATGCTTGTAGATTTTCAAATCAGTATTTACTAAATATTCTTATAAAAAATTACATCCAAACGAGCTTTTAGCTACAATCATTACTTCTAACTATTCAAAATAAATTCTCATTCTAATTACTCTTTAAATCTCAATCCAAACATCTCTAAGTCTTTCGAAAATTATCGTTTACAGACCAACCTTGTGAAAACTCAATTAAATTCAGGAAGCTCATTTAGTCATTGACGTTCACTTTTTTCTCTTCTTTTTGAATTCTAACAAAATTTGAGAGTCGGAAGACTCACCCATAATCTTATATTACTAGATCTTAATTAGCAAACAATTCACCTAATTTTTGAACTGGTTCAACTTGTTTCCATACGTTCTTCTTCTTTGGCATCCTCAACTACGTTCTTATCCTTTGCGGCTTCTTCCTCTTTATCTTCTTTTGGAGCTACCTCGGATGTTGATGGAGTAGGAGATGTAGGAAACACCTGTTCCACCATCTCCGCAAGCTCTTCAATTCCATCATCTCCCATGCGAACATCACTTACCTCTATAATCTACAAACAAAACATGTAAACCCAAATTAATAATCTACACCCATCCAAATTAACTTTGTCCATCTGATTATTTACAAGAACCAACGAAAAAGCGTATCCCAGCAGAGAACAAGGATCATGGTATAAACAAAGCACCAAAAGACAGTAGTTTGTTTAGGACCTACATTCAAAAACAACATTACCTCCCAAAATGAGCCGGTAGTAGTCGATAAGAATTTTGGAATATTTGAACATGTCTGTCAAAGGCTCTAAGTTTTGAGATCAAGGCACAAGTAGATAACTTAACAACTAAATAACTCTTTTTGCCTCATATATAATAAATATACACATACATACATTTAAAAAAAGGCTTGGGGTATTAAAATATCGGTTAATAACTAAGACATTCAAAACAATGTAGACTTTTAAGAAAAGTTAAAGGCACAAATAAAGAAATTGCCGCACGCACATGGTTGAAAAATGGAAAATGAGTTTAGAATAGCAATCACATACAAATACATAGCATAAAATTCATGTAAAACTTAAAAGGAAGTAATTAAAAAGTGGAAAAAAATGAGAAAAATTACCGAATAGATCTCAACCGGGGAAACTGGCCGCACGTTAATGATATTGAGAATTTCAGCTTTCGCAAGATCATACTTTTTGGACTTATCAATAAACTCAAAAATAGCTTCTCTGGTTTGATAAGAAGCAGGAGCTTGATTCAAATAATCATAAACCTAAAAAACAAAGACGAGTTTAAACCTGTAACATCAACTCTAGGCAATCTCATAAAAGAAGGGAAAGAATATTATATATAAAACCTTGTATTCAGATGGTGCCACTTTCGCAAGAACCCTAGTGGGATCCATAGCTGCTCCCTTTGATCTTAGAAAGTCGAGCACCTCGAAATTTGTAAGGGGGCCTGCATTGGCGTTTAATCTGCAAACGATTGTTTCGATTAAATTGTTGCTGACAGTAAATTAACATCTGTATAATAGTAGAATCAAGTAGTTGGAATAAAATTGCGATAATTTAAGAATTGAATGATGGTATACTTACATTTTCATGATGATGTTTGAAACCCTAAACCCTTGGAATTGGCTGGGAGTTCGAAGTTTGAAGAAACGCTTCGTGGATACCAGATTCGCTACCCAAGGAAAGGGCTTTGAAAAATGAGGATTGGGCTTTTATATGAAATTTCGGCCATTGCGGAGGTAAAATCCCGGCCTTATATAGAGGCCCAATAAGTTTGGAAAAGGTGGGGTGGGATTGAGAGTATAAAAGCAATGGCGATCTCGCGGCGGCGTAATTCCGGCAAGTCGACGTGGTCGACGCCGGTGCTGGTAGTAACGACGAGCTTGAGCGCCGAAAGGCAGTCGATAATGGCGGAGATGAGTTGGATGCCGCCGCCGGGGATGAGGAGACTCGAGTGGTGGAAGAGACGAATTGGAGAAGAGGGAGATCGGAAATGGATGGTTTGAGGAAATGGTATCTCTTGGAAAATTGGGATTCGAGAAAGGGAAACCTAGAACCAGAACTTGGTGAACCTCGTTGGAACTCGAATGGCGTTTGGATGCCATTTTTATTGCTTGCCTGCTATTCCAAATTACTGTTTGGAAGTGGGGTTTATAATGAACGCCAATTTGTTTTGTTTGGATAAGAGGAACATTATCATTTTTATTGGCGGATTTGGTGTAAATTTGGTGAGTTTAAGTACAAGTTGTTCTTCCATCTAAATCGTGCTTAATACATATTCGAATTTGTCAAAGCATAGTTCAGTTGGTACTAGTAAGCATTAATCTTCACTCAATCAATGGTTCGAGACCTCTTTGTATCACCTACTACGTAGGTTTGTGGTCTCCCTCCCTCAATTTTTATTCAAAAAAAAGAAAAGATCGATACTTGAATTGTATTTGCATGACAAAACTGAATAAGCATAAGTAATGAATAAAAGTTTGTCGAGATTTACCCAACCTATTTGTGGCTCACTTAATAGACCAGAACAAGCACCCAATCCCTATGGTACTCCATCGGCCCTAGTCAAGTTTTTTCACACGTAGTAGACTCGGGTTGGGCACACTCCAAGACCTTTGTAAGGCCCTTCTCAGGGCTGAATTGGGTTGGTTCAATTGCTCTCTTAGAACTGAGCTTTCGAAAATCTTTCATAACAACGTGATTCATTATTAGTTCAAGTAAATATAAAGTACAAAATGTTAAAATGAATGAAAAACAGAGCTCAAATCTCACACGAATGTGAGGTTTTTTGAACAAAAATCATTCAAGTGATTATCCTAACAACCATCTAAACCAAAATTCAGTTGTACCAACTGAATTTCAACAAGCTTTTTCTACATCCACCTAAGGCTCTAACCACCTAGGCACTATCTTATAGCTTGTGTTCTCTATATACTAGATCATTCAGTTTTGTACATATATGTAAAATAGTATAAAGAGAGATAAGTGTGTGACAGTGTATGATGTAGAAAGAAAAAGTTGAAACTGAAATAAAGAAGTACCTGGAATCCTTTTTCCCGTGGACGTAGGCTTAACTTAATCTGAACCACGTAAATATTGGGTCTCCCTTCTCTCTTTTCTCTTTTTCATCCATGCATATGTTCAATACATACTAGATAAAAGAAAAGAGATAGAGTTTGAGATTAGTAAAAACCTAAACTAAAGAAAAACAAGAAATGTAAAGAGTGTAAAGAACAAGGTAGAGTTTTACCCCAAGGTCTCTTGCAATACTCAATTCTGGCCACTAAGTTTCAAGAAACACTAGTTGAAGTAACGATCATAGCAAGAAAATTGCTATAATCGTCATTGTTCAAGCATTCAAAGTTGAGTAAGTGAGGAAGCAACATTTTTAGTAAATGTTTGCTAGAACCGTCACTATCACCATAATCGAAACTCAGAGAAGCACAGAGAAGTCGAAGATCGAACGAAGCTCTAGCGAAAATCGCCTGAACAAGGAAGAGAGAAGTCGACAAATGAGCGTAATAGTGAAGCAACAAGGGAACGTGTAAAACATGCGAGCACGACCAATAGAGAAAGAGAGAAGAATGACAAGGAAAATAAATCCCTAAGAGGTCACCCATCTAAGACTACTCCAAGCTAAGCACGCTTAACTATGAAGTTCCTTCGATTGAGCCACCGAAAAAGAAGGTGCACCTTGGTGGTATAAGTAGTACAAATCAATTCTCTTAAGCCTTAACCATGGGACTATATCCCCAAGATCTCTCTCATTCGGATGTGGACTCGGTTCATTCATGTATCCCTCTTAACCCCGGGCGTTACATTTGGTGTCGGTCACATTTGGTGTCGATCAACACTTTTAGTGTCGGTTAGACCGACACCAAATCCTGACCAACACTAAAAAAAAAAAGAAAAATTCAAAAAACCAGTCCATTTCACCTATTAGTGTCGGTCGGACTGACACTAAAGAGTATTGGTGTAAGTCTGACCGACACCAAAAAGCCGACCGACACTAAAAAAAAAAATCGAAAACCGGTCCAGAATACCCTTTAGTGTCGGTCGGACCGACACTAAAGGATATTGGTGTCGGTCGGACCGACACCAAAAACTGGACCAACACAAAAAATCAGACCTTTTTCCCCTCATTTCTCCTCGTTTTCTCCGACAACCCTCCATATTTTCCTCCGCTTTTTTCTTCTTCTTCACCCGAAAACTCTATTTCTTTCCCCAAAAACTTCATTTCTTCCCCAAAAACTCCATTTCTTCCCAAAAAACTCTATTTCTTCCCAAAAAACTCTATTTCTTCACAAAAAATCCCATTTCTTTACTTCTTCTTATTCTTAATCACGGTCAAAAACACTCATTTCATTTTTTTTTCTCCCATTTCATCGAAATCCTCCATTTTTCTTCTTCTTCTTCCCAAAAAACTCCATTTCTTTACTTTTCTTCTTCTTACAAGCGGCCAAAAACTCCATTTCTTTTCTTTTCTTCTTCTTCTCCCAAGAACTCAATTTCTTCCTCCAAAAACTCTATTTCTTCCTCCAAAAACTCCATTTCTTCACGGAAAACTCCTCTACCCGCGGCTATTTTCTACACATTTGAAAGGTACTAATTTAATTTCTTCGTTATTTTCTCTATTTTACCCGCGGCTATTATTTCTCTGTTGTTATCATGTATTTCATACTTTTTTATAGTGAAGTTCTACTAATTATTTAGGCAAATGCTATATTTTTTAGTTT
>JBBMEG010071529.1:0-13029 GCA_037832605.1 Cyclanthera cordifolia | reverse complement strand
CGGACCCAAGGAGGGTGAGGCTGCAAGGGCCGACCCCGGGGGGTCCTGGCCTTCCTTGGCCGACCCCCAGGGGAGTCAGACTTGCTTGGCCGATCCCTAGAGAGACGGTATAGACTCGGCCGACCCCCAAGGGGTTATGGCCGACCCTCGAGGGGTCGAAGAGGCGAGGCCGACCCCCGGGGGGTCAGCGATGGAGTTGGCCGACCTTCGGGGGGTCGACGTTAGTGTGGCCGACCCCCAGGGGGTTGGCGTTGGCGTGACCGACTCCTAGGGGGTCGGCGAGGACTTTGGCCGACCCCCGAGGGGTCGACAATGGAGTTGGCCGACCCCCTGGGGGTCGCTGCTTCCATTTGGCCGACCCCGGGGGGTCGGCATTGCCTCCCTTGTCCTTCGTTCGGATCCTAACCTTTTCCCAGTCTTTCGGGATATTTTTAGGTTATAACAGATTTATTAAACTAAACTTGACAAATGTGGTTTTTTGGCACATTGCCATTGCGCCGAGTATACTGTTCGGTGCATCTTCTCAAAGGCGCAAGTTGATCAATTTGATTAAAGGGTGAACATTAAGCAATTGACAAATGTGTGTTTTGGTGTATGATGAACATGTTAGAAAAGAAATGAAATATAACAGTGCACCCAAATCGAGATTAAGGTAAATGGTTGTCGATTTAGATTTATATTTCATTGTTTTATTTATTTTTATTTTATGACAAGAAATTCAAGAAGAAATCATAGAAATCGAAGAAGATGAAGAAATTTTTTAAATATGAAAATTGTACTTTTCATTATAATAATCAAATTTAATTTTGGAGGTAGATTGCAACACTTATCAAACTTTAAAAAGTGTAATTGGTCAAATCAATAATTTAAGGATGTAATTGTTACAAACCCTATAATTTAGAGGTAGTTTTTGCAACTTTCTAAGTTTATTTGAGTTTGGTAGAAAAAAGTGGAGAGTAAAAATTGATGGTAAGATATTATTTTAGTCCATAAAGTTTTGTTTCTCTTTAATTTTTTTAAAGGTTAAATTTTGATCTTTTGACTTTTAAACATGTTTTATTTTAATCTCCAAAAAGGAAGTTCAAAATTTTATCAGTTTTAAGTTGTTAAAAAAAAAATTAATACTTTTAAATATGAGTAAAGAAAATATGTGAAATATATTTAATAAAATTTATAAAGAAAAATTGAGAAAAAGAAAATCAATAAAAGACCAAATGTAATTTATTTTGGGATTATCTAAACAAATTGAACATTTGAAACTTTAAGATTAAAATTGGGCAAATTTAAAAGTTGGAAATGTGGTGAGAGAATTCCTAAGATATGGAATGAAATGTCTATAATGAAGCTTCATGATCTCTATTTATCTATTTTAAATTATCTACTTCCATACATACTAGGGAATGCGTGAATTTCATCTTGTGACGTTGTGTTCCGAACTACTCATTACGACAATCCTCAATGTGGGAGACGTATTGACCTAACGCTGTAATTGGATGGTATCACCCATGCACATCAAATAACATTTTCATAAAGTAAGAGTTCTCAACTCATTCAGTACTAAGATCATACTAACATACGATCATTCGAGTGATTTGATCTACGTGTATAAAAAAATTACTCTGATGGATCCAATATTTCTGGCCTAGTCTTATGCAAAAGCTTTTGCATAAGCACCCCAACTAACATGTCTCCACATGAGTAATCAAGATCTGGTTGTCTGCAGCCATTGCAAAACGAGTCATATCAATAGGTCATAAAGTCCAGGCGGTCAGCCTTAGTCCATATACAATAGACAGATTTAGGTTGTTAAAATGGAACTAGATCCACTTGTATATCTCGCATATTTGTCCAAATGTACGTAGTAATAGCAATGGCCTTAACATCGCTAACTCATTAAGGCTTCAGGTCTAAATGATGTGATAATTAAATGTGTAATTAATAATAATTAATAACTAATTATTAATAACAAGTGAAAAACAATAAATGTGTTCTTTAATTACAAACTAGGGGTTTGCACCTTAACAAGTCTTTAGAACACAGTCCTTAACAATTTCTAACTTGCACTAAAGCTCTAGTAAGACTACATATGCCTACCAAGCATCATGCTCACACTTGGCTCTAGACTATAAAAGACGCATCTTGTAGATCTAAACTCTTTAGATAGCCCTCGAATACTTTAGCCGGGGGAGCCTTTGTAAATGGATCAACAACATTGTTAGCCATATTCATCTTGGTGACAAAGACCTTACATATATACCTTATCTCTCCAATGAGAGGGATACTTCCTCTCAATATGCTTCCCTTTTTATAACTTCTAGGTTCCATAGAGTTAGCCAAAGTCTCGTTGTTATCACAATACATTGTGATTGACTTATTCTTACCTGTAACCACTTTGAAATATGTAAGTAAGTTTCTCAACCATACTGCCTCGCTTCATAAGCAGCCACATACTCAGCTTTTATAATGCAATCTTCGATGCATCTTTGATTAATGCTTCTTCAGACTACAACTGCGTTGTTAAAGAGTGAACACAAATCCTGATGTGGACTTCTTAGAATCTTTATTAGTCTGAAAATCTGAATCTGCGTACCTAGTAACAATCAAATTCTTAGAATAGTACAAGTATATAATTTATTATTTTTTGAAGATACTTAAGAATATTCTTAACTGCAATTCTGTGATCAAAACTTATATTTGATTAATATATGTTGACATTGCCTAATTAGTAGCATATGTCAGACCTTGTACACAACATTGTATACATTAAACTTTCTAGTGTCGAAGCAAAGAGAATTCGTGTCATCTTCTCAATCTCTTGAGGCGACCTAGGATTCTATTTCTTAGACAATAAGATTCCATGCCTAAAAGATAAATGACCATTTTTGAAATCTCGCATTACATACTTGACAAGTATCTTGTTAATGTATGACGTTTGAGACAATGCTATCATATACTTGGACCGATCCTTTATTATTATCCCAAGGACAAACGAAGTTTTGCACAAATCCTTTATCTCAAATTGGTTATCTAGCCATTCTTTAACATCAATCAGGTACCCTACATCATTTTAAATGAGTAGGATATCATCTACATATAATAACATAAATGCTTCTCTATTTCAGTGATTTTCTTCTAACACATGGTTCGTCAATGTTTTCCTCAAAACCATAAGACTTGATCACATCATCAAATCTTTATTCCAAGACCTAGACGCTTGCTTCAATCTATTGATAGATTTAACAAGTTTGCAATTCTTTTTTTTTTCCTTAGACTCGAACTTTGCTAGCTGGTTTATGTAGATGACCTTCATTTATGAATGCAGTCTTGACATCCCTTTGTCATATCTCATAGTAATAATATGAAGTAATGGATAAGAGTATCCTTATAGACTTTAACATGACAACAAGAAAAAATGTTTCTTCATAATCCCACTCATTTTTTTTTTAGTCAAGCCATTTGCCGCAAGTTTAGCCTTGAAGGTTTGCACCTTCCCATCTACGCCCCTATTCCTCTCGTAGATCCACTTGCAAATGTACAAGTTATGCATGTTTGTTGTTGAACAAAATTTTAAGTCATTCTTTAAAATAGAAACACAATTTTCTTTATAATGCGAGTAGTACCAACAATTTCACCAGGAAATAATAATTTATTAATATATATAATATATTAATACTTAGTTAGATAAATTAAACTACATTTCTTTTTATTAATATTCCAACATATTAATTAATTAGTTTGAACCATTCAAACTAATATTATATTTATTCAAGTGTACTAACAACAATGAACTAGCTTTAGTAACAACAAGAAGTTCACATAGAAGAACGTCCATGACGGCTCGCGACTGGAAACGGCAGCATGATGAAGGCTTGTTCGCAACAACTTGCTCGCCTTGAGCGGTGGCAACCCGCGACCACTTCGCGAACTCGACAGTGACAATGCAAGGCGAATTGCTCACGGCGAACGGCGCTCCTCGCGGCTACTCACGGGAACAGCACACAAGGATTCTGATGGTGGCTGGATTTTCCGGCAAGTGGTTTGAGTTGAAAAAGAAAAATGGTGTAAGACTACATTGAGGAAGATGAAGGCATGATTTCCAATAATGGAGAGGAGAGAGAGAGAGGTGATTAGAGAGGCTAGGTCAAATCATTGGTGTCAAACAATGATGTTTGTTTTAAGTGGATATGGAAAGTGAACCAAGAATGGTTGGTGTTTGGAATGGGTTTCATTTCATCCTTGATAATTTGCATTAAAAAATTACTTATACACACTATTTCATAATTATTTTCGTTCCATCAACCCAATTAACCTCAAAATAAGTTAATAACTTATTTAATTAACCAACTTTTTCAATTAATAAATATTTGAATTTAGAAAGCAGACTCAAATAATTAATAATCAATACTCTTATCAATTTTCACCATTAATAGTTTAGGATAAAAGAGGACTTTTAAAATCATTAAAACCTTGTAAAAATCCAATTTCAACGGTGAGGAAAAACTGAGTTGTTACAATAGTTTCATGAAAATTAGAGTTTAGTCCATATGGTTTGAAATCTAGACTTTAGTCCGGATGATTTGGAGAAATATAGAATTTAGTTCCTATAGTTTGAAAATATATAGAATTTAGTTTCTATGGTTTGAAGAAAGAGAATTTTGTCCTTGTGGTTTGATAAAACCTAAAAAATAGTCCATGTTATTCATAAATTGTAAACAAATTAAGTAGGTAAATGTGATGTATGAATTGTGTTTTTTTTTTGTCCAATTAATTGCTTATCTCACACTCTCATCATTAAACACAAAAATAATTAACTTCTACGTATTTTTATCCACCAACTATTACGTATGACATACTATTTTTTAGAATTGATCAAACCTTAGGGACTAAATTCTAATTTTTCAAACCATAGGGACTAAATTGTAGATTTTTCTAAACCATAAGGACTAAAGTCTAGATTTTAAAACTATAGGGACTAAATTTATAACTTACCCTAATTAATATATCCAATATATTAATTATTCCTCATTAATATTTATTCAATAAATATTAACTTATTAATTTATTCAATATATTAATAACTTAGTTTAATAAATTAAATTAAAACTCCAATTAATTATGTAAACATAATTTAAAGTTTGAACTTTTTGAAATCACTCTCTAACTTAAACGGTATACTAACAAATATGAGTTAGCATGGGGACTCGTAGACCTATATATTAAAAGCTAAACGACTCGAGATTCAACCTCTATTCATTAAACCAAACTTATTCCCTAAATGCTCGTGTTAAACTCATTCACACTATATGACAAGTTATGTTCATGGATATAATCGGTCATCAGTCATATGATCATTACAAGATTGTTTATAATTCACAATTGGACAAACAATCTGTTCTATTCTTGTGTGATTACATCTCTTGGCTTTTTTGACTTTATGTAAAATTAATTAATTAAATTATTTAGAAGAAAAAAAATTTAAAACAAAACAAATGAATTTTTTTTTTTTTGAAAAATAAGTTTAAAAAAATTAAGTGCTATGTGGCACGCTGTAACTACACATGAAATACCAAACAAATATTTTAGTTTTTCTATAAACGATTGTTCATTTAAATTACGAAATTGATGATCAAATTACCATCAAATATGAAATTGATTATCAAATTACCGTCAAATTTAATTTTTAAATTGATTATTCAACTACAATCGAACATGTTTTTAAAGTACAAAATTAGTTATAAAATTACAAAATAAAATTTTGAATTAAAAGATCTATTTCTAAACTTTTATACCAGGTAAATGAGAGAATGAAAAATATCATATATACTCATATGTATTTATAAGAAAATAAATGGTAAAAATAATTTGAAAAATCAAATTTACAAAAAACAAATCCATAAAACTTTGTCACTTGGTGATAAAATTCTGACATAAACGCTCCTAAAAAGAGCGTTTGTAAAAAAAAAGAAAAAAGAAAAGAAAAGAAAAGAAAATGAGCGTTTGACAAACGCTCCACAAAACCATAAAAAAACACCTTCTTCGTAGTTTAGTTTAAGACTTTGAAAACTATTTTATATTGATTATATCGTAAACTCAATAAAGCTCTTTCTTGTAAGTTGCAAGATATCTTGTTCAAACGTAAGACTAGTGTGAAGAGATTAGCTCCCAATTGCGATGATGATATGTAATATGTAATATATTTAAGTGTGAGATCATTGAGAGGAGAATTACTTCTAAATGTGATGATATTCTTCGAAGTGGGTTTACATGTTTGCGGTTTGTGTTTGCTTGAGTATATCGATAATACATTGTAAATATTATAAGCTTTATCTAGCTTGAATGTGAGAAGAGGTACGTGGAACTAATGGAGAATCAATGTTTGAGACCTCTATTCAATAAAGTTAGGGTGTATGAGTCTATTTCGAATGGAAAAACTTTAATTATACATGCTAGTTGGAAGAGTGAAGTGTCGATCTCAATTTAAAGTATTGGATTATTTATATGATATCTAGGAAGTATCTTAATAAAGCGATCAATAAGATAAGTCATTCAAATAGTAAAACGGTATATTGGAATATATAGTTGAGAGTAAGTACGTCTAGGTACTAGGTTCTGGTAACCACAGTTCTAGGGTGATTATCAGAGCCAAGAAAATGGCCAAGCATGAGCGGTGTTATAGTTTTTTGCTCTAGGTGGTAAAGACTCCCTAGAGCAGCGTGTAATTACCGAGATCACACCCTCACCAGTTTGAATTAAGGTACTTATTTTGATAATCAATAACTATGGTTGCTAGCTAGCTTTTAGTTGACACAAAATCAATGCACTTCTTAATTGTAAGTGTAGAAGCGTTAGGTGATGGATACATTTTACCTTGACTGGGAGGTAAGTAGTTATGTTACTTTGTCGTGTACATTCTTGTTTGTTGTATGAATGTTCAAGAAACTAGTGTGAGATACTAGTTAAGATGCACTCTTTTAGATCAATGTATGTATCTCTTTGAGGGACATATAAGTTGTTAGTGATGTTCCACTCTTATAAGAGTAAAGTACGTTGCTAGTGGTGTCTCACTCCATTGAGAATGCGTTGTGAGGTGCTGGTGATATTTCACTCATTTGGAAGTGCATGGTAAGTTAACAAAGATGTTCAATTCATTTGAGGGTGCATCATGAGTTACTGTTGTTTTCACTCCGTTGAGAGAGTTGTGCGAGTTACTAGAGATGTTTCACTCATTTGAAAGTGCAAGGTAAGTTGAATATGGTAATTCAATCCTTTATGAGTGCAATTTGACTTGCAAATGGTGTTTTACTCATTTGAGAGTGTGGGTGAGTTGCTAATGGAATTTCACTCATTTGAGAGTGTGAGGCGAGTTGCTAGTTGTGTTTTACCCGTTTAAGCATGTGGTTGTACTTGTATGTTTAAGATATTAAATCGCACTTGAGCAATACACGATTGTTCGAGGTGTTAGTTAATAAATATTTGAATGGTGTATTATGAGTCAAGGCATGAATGGATACGAATATGTGATTTGTATTGTTGAATGATAAAGTGTGATCAATTGTGTGAGCAGATGGATGGTGGTGTTATGTGTATGTATTCAGTGGGGTTAAAATGTATGACTCTAGAGCAATATGTCGTATGCGGGCTTCTTATTCCACAATGGTACGTGGTTAGAAGAGTAGGGAGCCGAGCTTGACTCTTAGGGTTGAGATTGGTTTTTGATTAGCTAGGAGGTGTGCTAGTGCGACGACCACTGTGAGATTGATCGTACAAGTGGTTAATAGATGTGATAGGACATACATCCATGAGTGAGTACCTCTATTCTTGTGACCATGAATGAATGGTGATAATCAAGGTCGAGAAAAAGTGGCTAAGTGAGAGTGGTGTTATACAGGTTTACCCTAGGTGGTAAGAGTTTATGGTGTAATTCCTTAGAGTGGCGTGTTGTAAGCGGGATCTCCATTTCTAGTCTAAAGTTGTGATGCTAGCTAGTTATCATTTGAGGAATGAGTAATGTCTTATGTGCTGCATATGCAGAGTGTTTACCGCTCTAGTTAGGGAGCTTAGTGAGTTGAGAGTTGTATTTAGATTAGAGTATTAATGTGCATGACAGATAAGGTGGTGTGTAGTAAGTGATTTACAATCGTGAGATATTGAGTACAATAGATATGACTAATTTGTGTTCAGAAGTTATTAGTGCGACCTTATAGCTTTCATTGAAGAGTGACAGTTACCAAACTAAAAAGCTACTTACTTTGTATGAATATACTCATTTTGACGATGTTGTTTACTCTGACAGGTTTCTATGAGATTTTGTTACGATATTTGGTTGTAATCGATGACTTATGCATTGTGGTAGCTAGACTAAGAACCATGTGAGGCGGGAAAAAAAGTATATTAAAAAATAATTTATGTCTTCTTCATCCTCAGTTTCCCTTTTTTTTTTTTTTCTTCTAATCCAAGATCAATATGGAGGAAAGGAATAGCAAGGAAGGCCAAAGCAGAACGATAAGAGCCAAAATTTTCTCTAACAAGCTCAAAATCCCTAATTCCTCAGCTTTGCAAAAAAAGAAAAAGAAAAACCCTATGAGCTTTCTAAATCAAAGAGTGTAAATCTTATTTCCTCTGCTTTCAATGGACTGGTTGGATTTGTTTGAAAAGAGATTCAACTCATATAAGTTAGTGAGATGAAAAATAAAAGCTATTAGATCATACAGTGCATTGTTTTTGAAGCAAAGGATACTTCAAACGTTTTAAATGTCTTATACCTCAAAGGAATCGAAAACATTGAAATAGTTGTCTGGAAGAACAAGCCAACTCAGACGAGGTAAATGACAAAAGAACATCCTTCTGCAACACAAGTCTATTATCTTTATAAGCTTCAATATCACATGCACTATAGCCAAAAATGACATTGAAGGGCCAATGAATTCAACGTTTGGACATATTAAATACATCACTAAACCCTCACAACGATCGTCATTAACGTAAACAAAAAAAATCTAAAATGCAAGGCTTAACTAAAGAACAACAAAAAACAGAGCATCAAATAAAAAAATTAAAAAAGAAAAAGAAAAAGAGGAAACTGAGGAAAAAGAGAACATAAATTGTTTTTTATTTTATTTTATTGCCACCTCATGTAGTTCTAACCTCCCTTAACTTGTTTTATTTAATTGATCAAATTTAAATTTTTTTAAAGTTGGGAGATCAAACTGAAATAAAATTAAAAGTTTAAAAATTAAAATTAAAATTTTGAAAGTACCAAAATCAAAAAAAAATTATAAAATTCTGAACCTAAATGATATTTATATTTGGCTAAGAAGAAAATTATAGTTTTTGTTTGACTCATGGTAGAGTTAGAGTTGAAGAGGTATGGGCGGGACGAAGGTTCTTCTCTTCCAAATATTCACCTCCTTTCTCGGTTGTAATGGGCCCACTTCTTCATCAATCCACACCGTACTCCGCCGCCCGCCGCCGCCCTCCGTCTCCTTCCCTTCCACGTCATCACCCGGCGAAACCTGATCATCCTTCCAATCAAAATTCGCCAGAGCCCCAAGTCCACTCAAGAATCGCTTCATCTGATTCAGCCCTACCGCCGCCGCAACGTTTGATTTTGCCCTCCCGGCCGCTTTCCCGCCGGACAAATTTCTCTTCATCAACGACGGCCCCGAATACCGCTTTTTCGGCTCGAAAATTTCAACCTCCACTCCCTTCACCTTCTTCTTTCTCTTTATTTGCCCGATGCACGAAACTTTCGGCGAAATCGGCTCAGGCGTTTTGAAGCCGAACTTGTTCGGTTTGGACCGAGCTTCTTGTGGTATAATCGATATCTTAAATATCGGACCGGAAAATAATCGAGCGGCGAACGGGCGGGTCTCCTTGTCGGGACTGATTGGTTTGTGGAAATTGACGGCGAAGGCCGCTCTAGGAAGAAATTTCATTATTCTGCGTCGATTAACAATTTGAGTTTTTTTTTTTTTTTTTGGGAGTGAATTATGTATAAATAAATATATAGAGAGAGAAAGATAAAGACGTTGGTATTTGGTTTTGGGAAAATTAGTTGGTCATTAATTTAACGAGCAATTAAGAAAGGTTCGTCGGCAATGCTTTGGTCAAACATGATAGGTCTGACCAAGCAAATATTCTACGACTATATGTCTTTGTCAATTCGTCCAATTTTGCTCATTTTACTCATTAATATTATTACTAACATATAAATAATGACAACAATGCAAAAAAAAACTTTGAAATTGTGGGTTGTAGTTAAAGACATTTTCTTTTTCAACTACATGTAGATATTTGAACTCCTAATGAATGAAGAAATGCTTAGTGATTTTAATAATTAAGCTCTGCAGTGTTTATACAAATATAATGTTGAGATATGTTCGATATCCTACGATTACTTAGCCAGAAATCTCATTGTTCGATCACGAGTATTTTTTTATGTAATTTCGTCTTATCTATATTAGAGTTTTATGAGAGTGCATTATATAAACTCTCTTCAAAACTTGGTGCATTTGATTTATGTATTTTTATCTCTTTAATAAAACGATTCTCTTTTCTGTCCGTGTACGTAACTAACACACTGTTAGTGAATCACGTAAAATTAGTGCTCTGTTTACGTTCTTTACAATTTTCTTTTGATTATTTTTGCTGTTAACATATAGATGGGAGAGAAGCCAAAAAAGAAGTAACTAATTAATTACACTCCATTATGACCACTAAACGATTGAGGAATTGACATTGTGCAGCTTGTCACGTGGAGGAAGAGGATTGGTAAGATATATGTCATTTGAGCTAAAGTCAACAGATTCACAGATTCAGAACAGTTATTATTTTTTTTTTTTCTTTTTCTTTTCTTTTCCTTCCTTCCTTTAGAACGAAGTCGTGCACATGCTTAATAAATGTAGTGCGATGAAATGCATAATTAAGACTTTATCATGTGATGCATGTTATTTTTTGTATTTTAATCTCACTTAAGATATGATAGTGATATCGTATATGAAATACTCGTGATGAAATAGACACCTAAACATATGACTAATTATTATAGTTGTCATTAGATTGTCCTAATGTTATGGCTATGAATGTTTAATATTAGCTTTGTTAGATCATATTTGATCTGGTTCTAATAAGGAATGTGTTTATTATTTTTTTAATAATTTTGACAAAAATCACAAAGTTGAAAATGGTAGGAAAAATAACTAATACATGTAACAAGAAACGTTGTAATTGTGAGAGTAAATATACACAAATATTAATGTAGAAGAACTTACGCTCACTGTCTCTTTAGATGAAGCCATCAAGTTTCAACTGTTTATTTGAGAAACGCAGATTAGAGGTGGTGAATCTTCCCCTGCTTTTGTGCTTCCAAATTAATAATCAACTTTACCGTTTTCATTTGTACATTAGAAACTATTTCTTCATAATCATCATAATATTCTTCTTGTTTAAATCCTTTGCCACTAACTTTTCTTTGTCTTTGTCAATTTCATCATTTGCTTTTTGAATATCAATCATGTACTTCTCAATTGTCATCAATTCTTCATTCATCACATTTTGCCATTTGGGATTTTAAATGGTATCTTCAACTTCAACCGGTTCTAAATCTGAAAGAAAAGCAAAATGGACTATTTCTCCATCATTATTAACTTCATCATCAACATTAACCTCATAATCTTGTACATATTGTCGCAGCTCTCTTCTTGACCTTTCTTGAATTGCAAGTGTTTGTTGAGTAACTTTATCTTGTATATCTATATCCTCATTTGAAGCGTAAATATAACGCTCCATATCATCTGTTGTATTCCAATCTCAAACTTCGTCTTCTGCAAATGTAACATCACGGCTTATACCTCCTTGCTTATATCCAATGAAAACTATCTTCTCATCCAACTTGGATCTTGTTGCCTTAGGGACATGAGCATAGGGAATTGGCCAAATATCTTCCAGTGTTGGACATTGGGTTTAAATCCACCCCATGTCTAGATAGGAGTTTTGTTAGATAGACTCCTAGTAGATGATCTATTCAACAGATATAATGTACATGATACAGCTTCAGCCCAAAAATAATTTGGCATACCTTTTGTTTTAGCATGGTCCTAGCCATATCCATGATTCTTCCCTTCTTTCTCCCAGCCACTCCATTGTGTTGAGAAGTGTTGAGAAAAGTAATGTTATGTTGCAACCTGAGTTATTCACAATGGTTCTTAAAATCATCAAGCTTGTACTCGCCTCCTCCATCACAATGCATCATCTTGATTAATTTTCCACTCTGTCTTTCAAGAAATGCTTTAAATATCTTAAAGCATTGGAATACCTCATCTTTGCTCTTCAACAGATAAATCCAAGTTTTCTTTGAAAAATCATTAATGAAAGTTAGAAAAAAATTGTTACCTCCAATTGATGATATGTTCATTGGGCCACAAACATCTGTATGAAAGAGCTCCAAAGAAAATTTAGCACGCTAAGACTCTTGAACAAAAGGTGTTCTCTGATTATTTCAAAAAATACAAGCTTCACATAATTGATCAGGATGATCAATATTGGGTAAACCTTTCACTAAATTATGTTTGGAAAGATTTTGCAAACTCTAAAAATTTAAGTGGCCAAACCGTAAATGTCGTAACCATAATTCATCATTCACTGTCGCATTCAAGCACTTGAAATCACCCCTATTAAAATCTACTGGAAACATGCTATTTGAGTTGATTTCTAGAGATATTCATCACATAACCCTTTTCGGCTAATTGTCACATACTCAACAAATTACTTTTCATATCAGATACATAAAAAACATTTGAAATGTACCTGTGATCACCATTTTTCAAAGTGATAAGAATTTTCCCTTTTTCAGTCACCGGAACGAAACTTCCATCACCAAATTTCACTCTTGTGTGAAATGATTCATCCAAATCTACAAACAGCTCTTTATAACCACACATGTGATTCGTGCAGTCTGTATCCAAATACCAAGTCTGGTCGTTTGGAGTTTCATTTGATGTGGCTACCATTAATAATGCATGATCCTCTTCG
>JBBMEG010071518.1:0-13030 GCA_037832605.1 Cyclanthera cordifolia | reverse complement strand
TTTTTCTTTTGAAATATTAGACCCATTTATACCAAGTATTCTCCATGGTGTTATTGGTGTGTGCTTCTGAAATTTGGAGTTCATTCTGCAAACTTAAATAATTTTAATTTTTTCATCCCAGATAGTATAATTCAAGGAGTGGAGCCTACGGACGTTCTTTCTAACTTGTTACACTAGTCTACCGAATTACTATGATCCTAACAAATTCAGCTTTTGGCGTCGGTTAACTGTTAACATACAGGTTAAAGCTGCAGAAGAGTTATATGCTGTAGAACTGAAACAAAGGAAGGAGGTTGAACAAGAACTAGAGAGGGAAAGGGAAAAACTTGACAGCATAAAGAAGCATCTGAACGAAGAGACGGAAGAGCTTCGGTTAGCCCTAGATCAGAAGGCATGCCTCGAGAGGGAACTTTTAGAATCTGATCTAACGTCGAAGGAGTTGGAGCAAAAGATTCTTTCTGCCGTTGAATTGTTACAGAGATACAAAAGGGAGCGAGAGGAGTTGCAGATTCAACGTGACAATGCACTTATAGAAGCAGAGGAGCTTAGAAAAAATCAAATTGTGAACGGATACCTTCCACGGTTCTTTACCGAGTTCCCTTTTCAGGAGATTGAGGAAGCAACTAGAAACTTCGATCCCTCCCTGAAGATTGGAGAAGGGGGATATGGGACTATATATAAAGGTTTCTTGCGTCATACTATGGTAGCTATAAAAATACTACATTCTGATAGCTCGCAAGGCCCCTCTGAATTTCAACAAGAGGTGAACCTTTTCGTTTAAATGTATCTTCATTTTTTGTTTGAATGTTATAAATCATTTGATTGATGTTATTTTTGAGAGAGGAGGGACTTGTTTATTCAGATTTTGATTTTGGCATTCGTCTCTGCGGTATTATTTGGTTTATTAGGTTAATGTTTTGAGTAAGATGAGACATCCAAATCTTGTCACGCTCATTGGAGCCTGTCCTGAAGCTTGGGTTCTCATCTACGAATACCTCTGTAACGGAAGCCTCGAAGATAGGCTCAGCTGCAAGGATAATACTCCACCTTTATCTTGGCAAACACGAATATGTATCGTCACTGAGCTATGTTCGGCCCTTATGTTTCTTCACTCAAGTAAGCCACACAGCATAATTCATGGCGACTTGAAACCTGCAAATGTATTACTTGATGCAAACTTTGTATGCAAGCTTGGTGACTTCGGAATTTGCCGCTTATTGTCTCGGGATGAAAGGGTAAACAACAATGAAACACTTGTTTGGAGAACTGAGAACCCTAAAGGGACTTTTGCTTACATGGATCCTGAATTCCTTTCATCTGGAGAGCTAACAACAAAGTCAGATGTTTATTCGTTCGGGATAATACTGTTACGACTATTGACGGGTAGATCTGCAATAGGGATAGTAAAGGAAGTCCAATATGTAATAGGAAATGGAAAGTTAAAATCCATTTTGGATCCGTTAGCGGGAGATTGGCCATTTGTGCAAGCCGAACAGCTCACTCGATTAGCATTGAGGTGCTGTGATATGAATCGAAAGAGCCGCCCCGATCTCATTACTGATGTCTGGAGGGTGCTTGGACCAATGAGAGCTTTCTGCGGGGGCTCATTGTCCATTCAGCTCGGTTCTGTAGAACACTTCCAACCTCCCCCTTATTTTATATGTCCCATCTTTCAGGTAAATGATTCCGCACCCTCTTGTGAGTTCGAGTTTCGATCTCCCACTCATTCTTGCTGGCATTTTCGTTTAACTTTACTGCCTTTTTGTATTGAACTGAAAATGCTCAATCTCAAGGCTTGATTTGTTTCTCCCAAATGAAACTCCACAGGAAGTAATGCAGGATCCCCATGTAGCTGCAGACGGTTTTACATATGAAGCAGAGGCTGTGAGAGGATGGCTAGACAGTGGACATGATACTTCTCCAATGACGAATCTCAGGCTCGAGCACCGCAACCTTGTCCCAAACCGCGCTCTTCGTTCAGCTCTCCAGGAGTGGCTCCAAAGGAACTGAAACACTCCCATTTTTCAGGCGCCAAAATATGAAAAACAAAAGAGAAGGAAATTACAATCTGCATCTATTCTCTTCTTTCTTTCTTCTCTTCTGTTTTCCTCAAGTAAGGAGTTAATATTTTTGTGTTTTCTTTAGCTTATACGGTTATGCGGATATGTAAAAAAAAAACCCATCTCTTAGCATATTTGTGATGAAGCTGCATGCCATTTGTATATAATAATGTATATTTCTTTTTGCCTCTCTTATGCTTTCTTCTATTTTTCCTTGTAGAGCTATTTGTGCTTGTTGGTCCAAGTTCAAAAAAAATCTTGATTGATTAGTTGTAATTTAATTCAACTTCACGATCATGACTCTGAAAATTGATATTTGACTTTTAGATTATTGAGAGTATAGTGTCATCTATGTAGGATTTTTGTGGTTCCTTCAAATTTCAAAAAAAAAAAAAAAATTATTGTTTTTAGAACCTTAGTTTAGATTTTTTTTTTTTCTTTTTTTTTTAATATTTAGTTTTGTATCTTTTAAATCTACCCCTATTTTTTGAGAATTTGCACAAACCACTCATAAACATATTGTGTTTATAACAATTAAATTCTTAAACTTTTAATTTAGCAATCACCTCTCATAAAGTTTGAAAAGTGTTGCAATTAGCCCCTTTAAGTTAATTTCAATAGATTTTCACATGTGTGAAAAGGGTAAGATTATCCAAAAAATATTTTGTTTTATTTTGTCTTTCTAAAAGCATATAACTAGAGAAATTCACAACTTCTTATTTCTTATAAATTTATAATAAAAAATTTATAAATTAATGAGTTTTTAAAATGTGTATATTTGTTAATTATTGCGTTTTCCATATCATAGTAATTTTTTCAGGAAAATTTTAAAATTAAAAAATTCAATAAAAAAACATTAAAAAATATACATCTTTATTGATAATTATTTTTAATGAAATTGTTAAAAAAAAATTATTTTTTTATTGAGTTAATATTACAACTGAAATTTTTTATTTTAATGTTATATTAATAATTAAGGATATTTTATGTTAAGAAAAAAAAAATCAAAATTTTTTAATAAACAATCATTTAAAAAAAACTTATTAAGAAAATTACTATGATTAATTAACAAATATACACACATTTAAAAAATTCATTAGTTTACAAGTTTTTCATTATAAATTTATAAGAGGAAATAAGTTATCAATTTTTATAGTTATATGATTTTAAATATACAAAATAAATACTACATGTTTTTTGGAAAATCTTATCATTTCTAGACGTGTGAAAATCTCTTAAAATTAATTTAAAAGTGTTAATTACAACACTTATCAAATTTCAGGTAGCTGATGGCTCAAATTGAAAATTTAAAGGTTTAATTATTACAAATAACATACTTTATAAATGGTCTGTGTTTTTTTTTTTTTAAGTCGAACTCATACTCCGCCCTTAATTTTATAAAAAAAAAAGAGAAAGAAAAAAAAGGGTTATGAGATTTTTAAATTTTTTATTTTAATGCTATAATAAAAGTTCACTTCCCAGGTAGCATTCTCAACTGAAGATTCGAATCTAGTCACAAATATACTTTTATGCCATTGGCTAACAGAAAAAAAAAAAAAAACTAAATCTGTAATTTATAATTCATTTGAAAATTCAACTATTCCTGAGTCTTTGCTGCAAATTATAGAATGAGCGAAATTATACATTTTTTTAACATTAATTGTAAAATTGGAGCTATATTATAATTTTATTAGACTAACAGGAAATGAGAGTATTTTACTTATCTACTTTTATTTTAAATGCTATGGAACATTCATATACGGTCATACATATGCATACAACTAACTAATTTTGAATGGAAAGGGTCGGTGATGCAGTCATTTCATTGTTCTATGTTAATTTAGTTCAATATTAACGTGACCGGTTTGATCTTAAAATCCGGTATTGTCTCTTCCCCAATTAAAAAAAAAAAAAAAAAAAACTAGTACTTAACTACTCTTCTTCTACAAAAAAGCAAACATAGATGGTTGTCGTTTCTGTCATAATCATTATCATTCTCCGATCTATATTCTAAAATTTTGCCAAGAAAATATTTTTTATTTTATTTTATTTTTGCTTTTAATCTGATTACAAATTCGAATTCGTTAAAAGGATGTTTGCTTTGAGTGTTTATGGAAATTTTATAAACGAGATTTTATAATCACTCTTTAAAAACCTTATAAAGACGAGCTATTATTATAATTTATTATTTATAATCACTCAAAATAACTGATTGTTTCTAAACATTCTGACATAAAACTCAACAATTTTACTAACACTCTCTAAGGGTATTTTCGTATTTTCGATTTTCTAGCACTGAGCTTGTAACGCGGAGGATGATCTGCCACGTGTTCCTCTCTGAATCCCTTAATTTTGTCACTTCCCAACAAATTGCTTCCCGCTTGTCGAAAGAGGGAGGAAAAATAAGGAGAGAGAAACTAAACAGAAAGGCATATTATGAGTCTCTAAATTCAGAAACCACTGCTTATCTTCTACAGTTCGAAGAACGACAGAAAAACTTGCAGGCTACGTGCTGAGGGACGGATTTACCGATAACGTTTTTGCTATAACTCAACCATGTGCTTTGTTCTTCATCATCGGCAGTGTTTTTCTTGAGCTTGAGCAGCTTAGCGGAGCTTTTTTCAATCGGAAATGGCTATCGGAAGTTTGGTTTCTAATCGGAACTTCGGTTCCTTCGTCGGCTCAGGTTTTTTTTTCTTTCTGTTATTCTCGTCTTCACTTTGGATGTTTCTTATTTGAAATTGAATTTCTAGTGCTTGTGTTACTGTTATCTTCTTCGGCTTCCGTGTATACACTGTATTGAACATTAGTTGTACCTGCATTTTTTCCGTAACTTTGCATTTCAGTTATTCTAGATTTTGTCTCGAGTTAATGAGTCCGGAAGTAATTCGCATGTAGGGGAATGGAATGGAAGTAGGCTTATTTTCGGCTCAATTTTTCGTAAGCTGGGGGTATTTTCTGTGGCGATTGGTTTTCTGTTGATTTTCCTTTCCGATAGTTGTTCTTAGTTAAGTTATTTTGGTTTTCTGCATTACTGTTCCATGATTTCAGGAGTAGTGTGCTTCATGGTATGTAAGGGCCACGAATAAATATTATGTATATGATAATGAAAGAGTACTGGATATTATCTTTGACCAAAATGTCACTATTTATTCGTACTAACTGATTTTGTGTCGTTAATTTGTTGCATAGACCTTGTTGTGAGGTTTTCAATTTAATTGATTATTTATGGAGAAAAGGTTCTGACGACATTCACTACCTTTCCTCAAATGTTAAATCTTCGCGTTAAAGTCTGATTTTGCTCTACTTTTCTGTTCTTAACATTTTTTTTTCAACCAATATCACATGTCCTGTTAGATATTTAGTTATATCTCTTTTAAAATTATAGTTTGAAACTTTGAATTCAATGGTTGGCCGTTGAGTAAACTAATTTTCTGCTCATATATTTGCAGGAAAAGTGTGCAAGGGAGAGAAAGCATTTTCTCGCCCCACATTAGAACGTTATGTAGTTTATGCGGCACAATATGGAAAACCTAACATATTTTTTAGGCAGTCACTTGGTTTGAGATTAAATAGTTCTTCTCCTAAGATCTCATGTTCTACATTTCTTCATGCTATGACCCGAGATGGGACAACTTTGAAGCCAACGGGAGATTTTACAAATAAAACTGCTGGACAAAGATTGCCATTTGTCCAAAATTCCATCAGTTGGCCAAGAAGAAAATGCAGATGTTATTCTCACTGTAGCACTGCTTGCATCCTAACGAGTGGACCTAGTTGGCTGCAATGCCAAAAGTCTCGGCGTGTTGAGGTCAACCGAACTTCTGCTCATTACAAGTCAAATGACTTTGATGTAACAAAAGGAGATGTGGATGCTTTGGCATGGGTAGAGGGCTCAGGTGATGCACTTTGTATGGAAGGCAATGAGCAGATATTATCACCTTGGTGGGAGTATTTTCCCAAGCGTTGGGTGATTGTATTGCTTTGTTTTTTCGCCTTTCTACTATGCAATATGGATCGTGTGAGTACTATGTCTTTCCCTTCCAATGTCAACTTATCTCGAATCAGAACATGGAATTATTGGACAGTCTTTTCTTTCAATTGCTTTGCCAATATTTCCTTTAGGGTTGGTGGTTCATGTCCAATCGTCTACTGTGTGCCACATTAAGATAATCTAATTCAGGATAAAATATAACTGAACTGACAGTGCACATGAATTTCTTGTATTAAAACCCATTAAAATGATGTGATGTAAATTTATTTTTAGCGGTGGTCAATGGTCCACTAATGATCTACCGTTAATAATATTTAAAGTCATGGATAACTTTAAGTACTTTAAGCTTGTTTGATCTGTTGGGATGTGATTAGTGACTATAGTAGTCAGTCAATTCAAACACTTGCATACATCTCCGTTTACAGAAAAATGGTATCTTTTGAAAAGGAGCTATTTTACAATTGCTCTTGTCAATAACACAGTTCTACTCTGCCTTTAATATGCTTTCATAAATAATATCATCGCACTTTACTTAGTGCGCTAAATATATGAACAAATTTCTGCAGGTGAATATGAGTATTGCCATACTCCCAATGTCAAAAGAATATAATTGGAATAGTGCAACGGTTGGCTTGATCCAGTCATCCTTTTTCTGGGGTTACCTTTTAACACAGGTTTGATTAGAAGTTATCTACCTAAAATTTCTCCTGGCATAACTTGTTTTGCTACTTTAGAGTTTAGAGCGTTGGACTTAGAGATACTCAAATATAACACGTTTATTTTTGCTTGGTTAGATTGTTGGGGGTATATGGGCGGACAAAATTGGTGGGAAGCTTGTGTTGGGCTTTGGAGTTGTATGGTGGTCAATAGCAACTATATTGACACCAGTTGCTGCAAGAATTGGGCTTCCTTTCCTGCTTATGATGCGTGCTTTCATGGGAATTGGCGAGGTAGCTTCTTGTACTACTTTTGTCCATGTGTTTAACTAATTTATCATGATCTGGACCTCATGAGAATCACCGTCTTTGTTATTTTTCCCTTTTTTTTACCAAACTAGTTTTTCCCCTTTTTTTATCTCAATGAGTTAATCTGAACTTAAACTGTTTATTTGTGTTATGTGTCTTCTTTGCAGGGTGTTGCTATGCCTGCAATGAACAATATTATATCAAAGTGGATTCCTGTATCAGAGAGAAGCAGGTCGCTTGCACTGGTGTACAGTGGCATGTATCTGGGTTCTGTAACCGGACTGGCTTTCTCACCAATGTTGATAAACAAATTTGGATGGCCATCTGTTTTTTATTCATTTGGATCTCTCGGAAGTATATGGTTTGCATTGTGGCTGACAAAAGTAATTTTCTCACTTCTGCGTTTAAATTATAGTTTTATCCTGGCGTAGTAAAATACAAAACTGTAAACATGAAAGTCAATAGTTCTCCTCTCCACCATAGATAACCAAATTTAGGCATCCATCATGAAGAGAAGATCTAAGCTGTGAGAAAATAAATATGTTGAATTTACCATTAAATTTATGGTTATTCTGTTATTTGGGGCTTGATGAATAATTGAAAGAAAATTAGGCTATAGCAAAAAATAGAAATGTTGATTTGCACTTGCTTTTTTCGTATAATTTGTTGAACCGAAAGCCCCTTTTGCCTTTATAATTCTCTTTTGTAACCTTTTGAACAAAAAGTTTCTATTTCCCATTCCTACCCTTTCATTCTGCTTTATTGTCAGGCGTATAGCTCTCCAAAAGAAGATCCAGGTCTCAGTGCAAACGAAAAGAAGATTATCTTTAATGGAAGCGTTTCGAAGGAGCCAGTGAAAGTTATTCCGTGGAAATTAATTTTATCTAAAGCACCTGTTTGGGCACTTATAATATCCCATTTCTGCCATAATTGGGGAACCTTCATTCTGTTGACGTGGATGCCCACGTACTATAATCAGGTAATTCAGGGCTCAACATTTAGCTTTAGTTGATGATACACTTGCATTCGAGATAGCAGAAAATAACTCTAGAAGTGAATAATCAAACTGTTTCATAGTTCATTCACGTTAAGTAGTTTTGTCTCATGTGCCTATAATCAATTGTCTCTACCTAGCTTAAGCAAATTGTACTTCCAGATTCCAGTATATTGTACAGTCGAAGGTTTTTCATTGTCATTGCGATAACATTTAGCTTAAGCAAACTAATCTGCTCGAGATATTTTTATCAATTGAGCTGCTTTTACCTATCTATGTTTTCTTTTTGTTCCTTGTCATGTTTTTGCGTTTTTTCATCTTTGTTTTGTTCTGCTTGTATCAGTTTGTTGTATTATGTACCGTAACTTTATTCATTTCCTCAATGAACGAATTTGTTTCCCGTTTCAAAAAAAAGAGAAAGTTAAGGGCGATTGTTAGTTCAGCATTGAGAAATACTCTAAAACGTTATTATCAAACTATTGGTTGCTGTCTCAGGTTTTGAAGTTCAACCTCACCGAATCTGGGCTCTTATGTGTTCTGCCATGGTTGACTATGGCTGTTTTTGCAAATATAGGGGGATGGATTGCGGATACGCTAGTCAGCAAAGGTTTTTCTATCACTACAGTTCGAAAGGCAAGATTCTTTCCAACTTTTTCTGAAGTAATGCACGATCGTAGGAATTATGCTCTACATAAATTTCACAGGGTATTCTGTTTCAAAGAGACAAATATAGTACATGAATGCTGATTTTTCCCACTGTCTACAGCTGCATGAAATATATTTTCTCCATGTATTATTAAATAGCTCGCCTATAGACTCACCGAGTACTGGGTTTAGCCTTTTTATTAGTACAGCAACGATATTTGGGGGTTGGAATTTCAACCTGACCTATTGGTAAGAAATACATGTCAATTTGGACTGTCCCCGACGAGCCGCTTCTTTGGTTGAGGCTTGGGGCTTTCAAGGCTTGTTTCCTTAGAGGTCTCGTGTTCAAGCCCAACGAGTGAGTTTAATTGTAAAACCCCTTGTTTCTCAGAGGTTTGGACCTTGGGACAAGCGCACGTGTCTCAGGTATTCCGATTTTCCGGTTTAAAAAAAAAATTATCGCTGGGCCTTTGGCAAGTACTGGGTTTAGCCTGGTTTACTCAGGTTTATTAATGATCTTTCTACTTTGTTCTTATGGAAAATAATTGAAGTCGAGAATGTTTTTGGATGTAGATCATGCAATCAATTGGATTTCTGGGACCAGCTTTCTTCCTTACTCAGCTGAGTCGTGTTAGAACACCTGCTATGGCAGTGTTATGCATGGCATGCAGTCAGGTATTCACATTTTCTTATGTAGAAAATAAATGATCTTACTTAGAAGAGTAATATTATACATATACACATATATGCACACACATACGCAATTGCATAAACATTCGGAATTAGCTGACCAAGAAGACAACATGAAAAAGAAAAGATCCGCACCTTTTACATGCCCTTAGGTTTTTGCCACCAGGATCTGGTTAAGGATAGTAACTCTACAGGTTTTGGCCTTTTCCCTGAAGGGATAACGACCAGCAAGCTCAAGAAATCCCAAGAACTCACGATGCACACCAAGAGAAATTCATGGTAGAAAAAAAATCTTATACAAAATAGGAGAGCAAGGCTATCCGATGAAGCTATGCCATTGCCAGCAATTTTTACTTTGTGTATTCAGAAATAACTGTTCATTTGATGAATAAAATGCCAACTAACATCAAGTCCATCTTGCAAAATACGCACCTAATAAGGTCGAGATACGTCTACGTTTCGCCGCTTTTGGATCTTAAGGACCATCTTTCATGCGAATATCCAAATTTTTTCAACCATGTTCTCCTGGTAGTTTCTAAGGGATTTGAGCCTCCGTTTAAGGATGAGTTAGCCTGAGTTATTATAACTCATCAAGTATAGTAACTGGTAGGTTAGCTTATAACTCTTCATACCAACTATAATAATCCTCTCGGGTCTAACTCTTGCTATTATAATCCGTGTTATAACTACACTCTCTTATGTAATAATCATCTAGTATAATGGCTTACTCTCAGAACACATATAACTATAATAACCCACTCGAATCGTTGCCCCTAACTAACATCACCTAAAATTTTGTAATTTCATCACAATTATGTGGGCGAAATTGTATCAGAAAGATTAAAATTATACTGAAAATGTTTGGTTTGAGTAATATACTTTTTCTTGATAGGGATCTGATGCTTTTTCACAATCTGGTCTCTACTCCAATCACCAAGACATTGGACCACGTTACGCTGTAAGTTAATTAATTACTGCTGAATCTATATTATTTTACCGCGGACTTCTGCAGAGTTATTGATCCAGATATTTTAAACCCAAAAAAAAAAAATAATAATAATAAAAAAAAAAATATATATATATATATGTGTGTGTGTTGCCTCATATGGTGAAATGATACGTAGGGCGTTTGTTATTAGATTTTCAAACCAATGTTTAATAAATATTCTTAAGAAAAAATTACATCCAAACGAGTTTTAACTGCATTCATTACTTATAAATAGTAAAAATAAATCTTCATTATAAATACTCTTAAAACTATGTTCAAACAAAATTTTGAGTGCAATCATTATTTCTAATTACTCAAAATAAATCTTTATTTTAAATACTAATTTTAACTACTCTTCAAATTTACGTCCAAACATCTTGAGATCCTCTCAAAGGTGATTTTCTTTTTTTCAATTAAATTATTAATTTATAAATAGCGGTTTCTCATGTCAAATTCACATAAAAAAAATAGTTGAAGCTGTTAACAGGCACAAGAGAAAGGGTAATTATGTGAATAAACAATCACGAGAGATTAGTATTTTGGAAAATGATACTCATGCTTTTCACAATTACCATAATGCCCTTGCTCTCTCATACACAGGGAGTATTGTTAGGGTTATCAAACACCGCAGGCGTGCTGGCTGGTGTTTTCGGTACAGCTGCAACTGGATACATACTCCAACGAGGTTAGTTGGAAAATGTTTTTACCCCTATAACTTTGCTGGTTATTTTAGGGGTTAAATTACAAATTTAGACAAGATTTTTAGTTTGATTTCCCAATAATGTGTTTTTAACTTTAAATTAGGATTTTATATTGTCAATGTCTATCAAATATACATTAATTAAAATATTAGAATTTGACTTTTAAACATACAAAATTGGCTCATATCCACGTAAAGTAAGAGCATATTCTCTCTTGCTTCATTTATGATCTACTAATCAAGAAGTTATGGGTTTGAAACTCTTTATCTGTTAATGTTTTTTAATTAAAAAATAGTTCAATTAGCAAACCTTTGGTCGGTCATAAAAAAAAAATTTAAAAATTACTTTTAGTTGGTCGAGTTTGTAATTAGGAGCTAAAATTTTAAATTTATAAATTTATAATGAGGTTCAACTTTATTTAAAGAGAAATTGTAGTAATTATAAATATAATAAAAATTTTATATATTTTACATACATAGTCATTAATAAATATTCATTTATACCATTATTATAAGAAATGATAGACAATTCTTATTAATATTATCGATTATATTTGCTATTTTTAAAAAAAAAAAAATATATATATATATTTGTAATTATTTTCTAGATTTAGCTATAAATTTTTGTTAAATGAATTGACTTAGTTGGGGGTGATGCAGGTTCATGGGACGATGTATTCAAGGTGGCAGTTGCACTGTACATCATAGGCACATTAGTCTGGAATATCTTTGCAACGGGAGAAAAGATACTTGATTAAAACGCAACAGAGAAGGAAACAATTGCTTTTTTACACCAATAAACAGAACGGATCTGTATGGAGAAACAGAACAGGTAACTTTGAGCAACAAGGAAGTCCCACCCTGCATCCTATCAATTTTTCTTCAGGTGACGACAGCTTCCTGGTATGGGTTGGTCCAAAAAATTTAAAAAAAAAAATCACATATTAATTATTCCACTTATCTATTTTTTGCTTTTTCTTTATACGATGAATTTGTTAGCTCCCTTTATAATTTTGGCATAACAATACACGAGCAGAAGAATTTGCCAATTGTAATCACTAATTCGATTACTATTCGTCGTATCTTATCTTTAATTATTCCCATCAAACCACCATTTTGATTTATGAGAAATAAAGAGAAATATCGATGAGAATTATTATTATCATTACATACTGACAATATTTAAAAGAAAAATGTAAGCTAAATTATATATATATATATAATACATCTAAGCTTTGTCCCTTTCTAAGAACTAATCATACTTAAATCTGATGAAACATATTTAATATTTTTTTAAATCTTAATTTAAAGAAACATATTAGTCATCACATCGTTCTAAGTTATTGCCATGCAAATTTTCTTACCAATATTCTATCTGATTTTTTCTTTAGTAATTTTGAAAAGTTGCAACTTGTACGGCAACTTTTGAAAGAATAAATATGTTTTTTTTTTTTTTTTTTTTTGAAGCTACAACGATACGGTGGGAGAAAGGACTCCTAGCCTCTTTGTCCTTGAATCAACTCAAATATCATTAAATTACTACTCTTATTTTTAGTAGTAGATAAAGTTTAAGAAATAATTTGTAATCTACCAAAGAAAAAAAAGGATAGGGTTAGCTAACCTATATAAAAATAATGATATTAATTAATAAACGACTCGTTCAACCCGACTAAACCAATTAAGATTAGATTGGTTTCATCAGATTTAAGTGTACAATTTGGACTCAACCAAATGTCTATGAAATATGGTTAAACAAGTAGAACTTGTGCCAAAAAGACTATTAACTAAGTGACATCAGACCATGAGGTTTGATTCTCACACCCCATTGTTGTAGTGTTAAAAAAAAAAAGTGATAATGATCTTGTAAAGTAAATAAATAAACGTGTTGCCAGGTAGTTCTCAACAAAGTCAAAAGTAAAAATGAGCACAAAGCCCTCGGATATAGGGACATTGACCTTCAAAAACTTACATTTCATCCAATTGATTAAGTTAAT
>JBBMEG010071497.1:0-13031 GCA_037832605.1 Cyclanthera cordifolia | reverse complement strand
TTCATCCCCTATGTTGGTCTCATTGAACCTAATCAGAGATAAATATTCAAGAAATAAAATAAATAATTTTGGACTGATTGAAAGGATTATGAACAGCCAGAATTTATTGTTACAAGATTTGTGGCTGCAAGAGAAGACTTCCCAAATTATAATGCTAAAAATTTGGAAGTGGGAGAAAATCAAGAGTCTCTTTATCCTATAAAAGGGACATTTCAATCAGCAGATTCGGGATCAAATTTTGAAGTTAGCGTGAAGTCAATTTTTTGATTGAATCTTAAAAGAATAGAAGAGAGAGAGTTATTCCAGTAGTTGATGACATTATGAATACAAATGACATTGAGGTCAACTATCCTTACAAGAGGTTGAGTTGTAAGGTAGCCGTTATAAAGTCCTTAACATTTCTTTTGAGTGACACGGAAGCAAGGGATTCTCTTTCTTTTCCTTTTTTGACTTTAAATTTTTTCAAAACTTTTATTGTTTTCGTATTTACTTTACTGTTCTGTGAACCTTTATTCTTAATGCAAGTTATGTTTCTTTTAATTATTGTTATTTACTATCTATGTTCTTTACTTTATGCTTAAGTAGTATGTCGAATGCATTCAATGTGTGTAAGAATTTGTTTCTCTATTTTGGATCGATGTCCTTTGCATCATGATTATTGTACACATTGTTTCTATTAAGTAGTTACATGTTTAAGTTAGTGAAAAACTAAGTCATTAGCTAGGGCAAGGGGAGAAGTAATCACTTACAAAGTAAGCATGTTAATTGATAAGGGTTGATGAACCATCCACTTTTTGTTTACTTTTCACTTTGTTTTGGGAGAAATGGGTGATTAGAAATTCTTACTATTGTATTAGATTACTATAGAGCTCTATAGGCTTATGGAGAACTCTTATATTCATCCCACTAATGAATGCGGACAACATCCTTAATGCAGATAGTATTATGAGTACCTACATCTACGTTGAGTGAAGGTATTGATGTGCAGCATAAATTATTCTTCTTACCATAAAATTGTCCTAATTATTTTTCTTTGTATTTGTGTTATTGATTTAAATGCGGTTACTTAATATAGTTTTTTCATCTTGTAAGAGAGATATATAGAATTTTGTGGACCAGTTTATTTGAGGTGGATGCATCATTTTGAAAGATAACTAAAGATTTTGAAAGGTTATGTTCGTAATAGAAATTGACCGAAGGGATGCATGGGAGAAAATTTAATAGTAGAAGAGTCGATAGAGTTTTGCTCTGAATTCTTACAAGGAGTTGAATCTGTTGGATTGCGATCATCAAATAATGCAGATGCAAATAAGATTGATCGGC
Source organism: Cyclanthera cordifolia (assembly GCA_037832605.1). NCBI lineage: Eukaryota > Viridiplantae > Streptophyta > Magnoliopsida > Cucurbitales > Cucurbitaceae > Cyclanthera > Cyclanthera cordifolia. The sequence continues at coordinate 11,708 of JBBMEG010071497.1, read as the reverse complement.
CGTTATTTGCTGCCAATTTTAAACACCAACTAAGGATATGATTGATCAAGCTCATATGTATGTACAACAGAACTTAGACGTCATGCTTCCATTTATAGATCAACACATGCAGATGTTGTCTAAATTGAATCCTAGTAGGTCTAAAAATAAAAAATGGCTTCAAGACGAACATAATCGAAAATCTAGTACTTGGTTGCGTGATCATGTTGGGCTCGCTTTAGGGGTTCGGAACAATTCTATATCATCTACGTTGAGGTGAGTATCACATGGACCTCATTCAGAAGTGACCACTTATAATAGTTATATGGTCAATGATATTCAATATCATACAAAACAACGAAATGATATTAGAAGTGTGCAGAATAGTGGACTTATGATAACAGCAAAAACTTTGCAAGTTTCTAGTTCGAAGGACAAAAATCCCCTTATGTCAGAAATGACATTTTATGGCGTACTTCAAGAAATTTGGGAGCTTGATTATCATAATTTTACAGTCATTTTATTCAAATGTGATTGGGTTGAAAATAATTATGGAATTAACGTAGACGACATTGGATTTACAACTATAGACCTTAATCGCATTGGACATAAATCCGACTCATTTATTTTAGCCACTCAAGCGCAACAAGTATTCTATATAAAAGATCCACTTGATCCTCGTCGATCGGTGGTTTTGATACCTCCACAAAGAACGGTTGAAGATAATGTTCATGATGAAGTTGATACCGGCCAAGATTGTGGGTACGGGGTCATCGAAACATTGCCTAATATTATTGATGATGACTCATTCACCTATACTAGAAATGATTGTGAGGGTACATGGATTAATAAATAGGTTAGTGATTGTGATGATGACTCGTTCACTTATATATTAATTATTTTGAAGATAATTTAACCAATTATATATTTTTATTAACATATCTTCTCTCTGTTATGCAGATTGACATCATGTCTAGCTCGGATAGCAATCATGGTGATGGTACACCCGTGAACACACCTGCTCGAAACAGGTTCACTAGAGGCGTGAAAGTCTTGCGTGAGCTCGCTCAGGAAAGAATGGCTGGAGAGCGGCGGGTAGTTCAATATAACTTGATGGGTCAAGAAGTCGTAGATAACGCGAAGAAACTGCGTAGTTATATTGGTGTATGTGTCAAATTCCATATACCTCTTACCTACGATACTTGAGCAGCTGTCCCCGATCAATTAAAAGGAATGTCTGGGATTGCATTGAGGTAAATACTTACTTAACTAAACATTATCATGTAATATTACATACTATACTAACCCGATTTCATTCTATTTTAATGTGCAGATGTCATTTCAGGTGGATCTTATGTCCAAACATAGGATCATGATGTCTATGGCGAGGACATTCAGAATGTTTAGATATAATCTCACCAAAGATTATATCAAGCCGTTCATAAACATAGATCATGAGAAGTTAGTCCACCCGCCTACAAAATACTCATACATCACACAAGATCAATGAGATCATTTTGTCAATATTCGATTATTAGAGGAATTTAAGGTAACTACTTAATTCTATTGTATTTTGTATATTATTGTAATGTTTAGCATATTACTAATGTGTTTATTAAACAAAAAAGAAAAGAAAAAGTGAAGAGCAAAAGAAGAGACGAAATCTTCTTAAAAATATTCTCATCGTATGGCCAGAAAGGGTTATGCCCAACTCGGTCATGAGCTAGTAAGAAACCAATCTACGTAACTAAATATTATATGTTATGATTATTTTTATTTCACTTTACTAATTCATTGTTTGATGTATTTAGGGTGTAAATATTAAAACCGATCCATCCTCACGTGCACTACTATAAATGGAAGGGCGAAAATGAAAGAATAAAGTGCAAGTCGATGAAGCCACGGTTGAAGCCTCCAATCGAATTGTAAAGATGTTTAATTCATAGTACAATTAACACTTCAAATCTCTTATGGATTATTTTAATTAATTGATAATACTTTCATTTCAGAATAAGTTGGGTGATGCACATCGAGGTGCAGATACTTTGACTGAAGCCTTGGGAACACCCGAGCACCAAGGACGGGTTAGAGGCGTTGGTCAATTTCTATCTCCATCTTATTTTTTCAAAATGGCTCGTCCAAATGATAGTACGGGAACACCCAAGCATCAAGGACGCGTTAGCCAAGTTGGTTGCTCTCCTTGTATGGGAAGTAATCACAATCAATCACCCCCGATTCTGGGAGAAGAACCAATAAGGCAAGAAGATGAGATCCGAGCACCGAGGGAAGTCATTAGAGAACCCAACATGGTCCATCCCGTTGTCGAAGACATTGGAGAAGTAAGTTGCATGTCTTACTCTAACTATGTGCTTCTTATATGTTTTTTTTAATTTAATTACTCTAACTATGTGTTTCTTTGAAGGGTGTGTCATGTCAACTTGCCATAGAAAATGTTGACAACATTGTTGCCGTTTGCAGAATGTATGAATCGAGCAGGGCATCTGCTAAGATTCACGATCTTCCACTAGAAAAGTACAACGCACGCGTCCTAGTGGATTAAATAATTGGAAATAACGAGGATTTGGACCTTCCAATTCCTCTAAACTACGAGCTTCAATATCTTGGACAAGCCGTCACCAATTTTGTGCCATGGCCGCGTGCATGGATTATTAAGACGTCAACCAACGTATCCAAATAGGTATTTAATTTTACATTTCCTCTATATAGTATGTACCACACTATTAGTTTACTAATAATAGATTAAATTTATTGTCATAGCCGTTTGTTCCAAACAAAGGTAAGAAGGTTGTGTCAGATACACAATCTCATCATCCAGCATGACACTTCCAACCACAATCAAGTTGGTTTATCACTTTGCTAAACTAGTATGAGTGAGAGTGACATGCTGCCAATTGATCTTACCGAGAATATGTTTGGATTTCACTACAACTGCTTCCTTGCCAGAGAAGACATTTTGCAGTATTGCGAGATGGAAGAGATTTTGTCTACACTCCCATTCTTTGTTACATTGTGTGAGTACTATATCATTTTCAATTATTATAACAACTTCGTTACATTGTTTTATTACTAGCATTTCCTAGATCTATTTCAGCTACATTTAGGCTACTTACGATCAACAGATTCTTGATAACTACTTACTAGTGGATGGTAGTAGTTTTGTATCGATTTTGGGAAACAAAATCAAGAAGAGCAAATCAAGAGTCTGGCTTATTGTTTTGACATGATTATGGATGTCCGTCAACGTGTCTTCTTTCCCTTTAATACCAGCTATGCATTTTTTTAATTTTAAACTTCGTAGCGTGAAATCTATGAAGATGATATTGTTTAGGGTAGTCATAATTCCTCATTATGTCATTTTAGGCACCATTAGATTTTAATAGTCCTAATTCCTGACGATGGGACCGTGTATATTATGAACTCACTCGGTTAGAAGCCGCCAGATGAGACTTTAGCTCATATCGTGAATACGTAAGTTTTTTTATTTTTGGTAGTTTTTTTGTTACAATTAGCTTATTATCCTAATATTTTCACTTTTGTTCTATAGTTCTTATCGAATTTGGCAATCAAAGAATTGGTTCAGAGCCACAAAATTAATATGGAAATCAGCGAAGGTATGTAAATAAATCATATCTAGCTAGATTTCTTCGATTCTTGTCATGTAGAATTATTAATACTGATAAAATTTTGGTCACTAGTGCCCTCATCAATTGGGATCCATAGTATGTGGATATTATGTCCAACTTTTCATGCGAAAGATGATATCCAACACGTGCACCCCCATACATAAACTGATAGATTTTTGTTTTACTTCATTAAAAATTTTAGTTTATAAATTCTGTGACACTTTTTGTTTACTAATTTCGAAATATTGTTTTATGTTTTAGTTTAACTCCACGAAATCATACAGCCAAGAAGATATGGATGAAGTACGAATCTAATGGGCAGACTTCGTAGGTAGATTTTTATTACCGAACAACGATTAGTTATAGTGTAGCATTTTCAATATTGTTTATATAGCATTGTACTCTTAGATACTGTGTATAACAACGATTAGATATATATAACAACCTTTAGATATTGTGTATATCTATTCTGCAAATCTTTCTGGCGAGACAAAGTCTCTTATATTATGAATTTTGATTAGTAGTCTCCATATATATCATTTCTGGAATTTACAGGATAAACATAGATTTTTTGGTAATAAAGTTACATCGCTATGCTGCCAAAATTTCAGTTAATTTAACTAAACTTTGAAGTTATATTAGGTTTGTAAAGATGAGTTTAGAGGTGAATTTTGGTGGTTTGACATTTTCAAGGCATTTGTTTCTTATTTTCCTGAAATAGACAAATCATCACTTAGCTTTTTTTATACAAGTTTTGATACTTTTAATGTCGGCCACAAATGGTGACCCATAAAAGATATTATAATCAAGGCAAATGAAAATGGGTCCCATAAAAATCTTTTTTTTTTTTAAATTAAAAAAGGTTATTTTTAATGTCGGGCACATTTAGTGACTTTTAGTGTCGGTCACATTTAGTGACAGACACATTTAATGACGGTCAGAAACCGTCACCAAATATCTTTAGTGATCGCACGATGACCGCACCAATGATCAACACCATAGACTTTTGGTGTCGGTCATCTTACGTGACACTAAAGACTTTTGGTGTCGGTGTTTGCCCGTCACAAAATGTGCCCGTCACTAGAAGTCTTTAATGACACCAGTATGGATGACAAACGTTCGACCGACACCAAATATGTTTGGTGTCGGCATATGACCGACACCAAAAGTCTGGTTTCTACTAGTGCATCAAGACAGAAGACTCTCCAAATATCTAAGGATCAAAAGACACATAGAAGGTGAAGCGATTTCATAAAAAAATCGCTCAAACACGAAGAACACGCATCGTATTCATCACAAACAGATCATCAAAGAAGATTAATAAGTCAACGACCAATTCCACGATCAAAAAATCAACGACCGATCCAAAGATCAACAAGTCAATGATCGATCCAAAAATCAACAAGTCAACGATCGTCCAAAGATCAACAAGTCAACGACCGATCCAAAGATCAACAAGTTAATGATCGATCCTAAGATCAACAAGTCAACGACCGTCTAAAGATCAACAAGTCAGAGACCAATCATAAAAAAAATCAACAAGCCAAGGCCGATCGAACCTCAAGAACAAGCTGCAAAGCCCTTGAGACAACTCTACATTCGAGATAAGCTCCGAAGCCCTCGAAGTATTTGTATATGAGAGAGAAAGAATCAGAGGAACATATTAGAGATTGTACTCCACATTCGCACATATTCAAATCAATACAAATATATATTTCTCATTTACATGTGTCTTGCATTCATCTTCTTTGCCAAAATCTCGTGTGAACAATATTAATTAATCATTTTTTAATAAATAACTTTCCAATAATTATTTACACAATTTATTTATGCAATAAATTAATCATTCCTCATTTAATAAATAATAATTCAATTATTATTTATAAAATTAATTTATCAAATAAATTAATTATTTTATTCGATAAATAATTATCCAGTAAATTAATTAGTTTCCTCCTACTAAATTATTATCTAGTAAATATTATAATTAATTTATTCAATAAATTAATTATTCCTCACTAATATTTATTTGCACTAATATTTATCAAATAAATATTAAATTAATATATCCAATATATTAATAACCAAGTTTAATAAATTAAATTTAAGCTTATATTATCTTTGTCTAACATAATTAATTTGCCAAAAGAGTAGTAGTTCAGTGGCATCAGTGAATACTTTTAAATATTGTATTATTGAATGTTGCTTATGTCATTTCTTATTGTCCCCATTCTGTTATATATCGTAATTTTTCATTCACATACTTTAGTTATAGTATTTTTAAAAATAATTCATAAAGTAATAGACATTCATTCATTTTTTTTAAAATTTCAATTTTGTCCATTTCTTGCTCATTAAAAAAATATATATTAAATTACTCATTGAAAGTTATCAACTAAACTAATTGAAGCAGATGATTTTGGTCATTTTACATGATTTGGTTTAATTTTCTATTGTATAAAAAATATTTTCATAATTTTACTATACACGTTTGGTTTGCTTGTTATTAATGAACTTTTTTATCTTCTCAATTAGCTATAATATAATAGTCTACAGAAAATTTTTTTATAAATAATATAACATCAACTTTGATGGATAAAGTTATAATGCATGGTTTGTAGTTGAATACAACTTTAGAATTGTAATCTTCATAAAATTTTAATTTTTTTTTAGAATAAATTAGGGAGGGGATAAGAAACCCTACACAGAGGGCATTATGCGAACTCAAACTATTGATGGAGTGGATGCTAATGCATCAGTAGTTCAACTTATCTAACACAAAAGACAAAAAAAATATATAATTTTTTTTTGAGATAAAATATACTTTTAATTTAAATGACAATTTGCTCTAAGTCTTGTGAGTTGCGAGGTAAGATATGACAGCTGCCGCATCATAGTTGGTATTATTGGAAGCTAAGATTCCCACATCTTAAACTTTACAACTGATGAAGCATCCCACACTTATATAAACCCAATGAAACAACCATTTGAAAGCACGAAGCACAAAGCGAATAATTCTTTCGCTTTTTACCAAAGAATACCATGTGCTCGTCGTTTACAGTGGCATACGCCTATTTTTGGAGGGCAACTTACTTTATATTTTTATCATATAGTTAATATAATAAAATTTGAGTTTCGTCTTTTGTTTGACTTTGTCAAGATTGTTGTGTAGATTTATTTGTTAGATAAATGATAAAACAACTTTATGCATATAAATTTCATGGAAGTTATAGTTTAACTATAGACTTTTATAGTCAAAATTGAATTTAGCCTTTTATGGTTTGATAAATAGTTTTATAATGTAAAGACTCAGCCCATAAATCAAATAATAAAGTTTAATAATAAATTACCTAAATTTTTATGTATCTTGTTCATGCTCACATCAGTTTCAGCTTTGCGATCCCGTTCACGAATTTCACAATGAAAATGGTGAGTTTAAAAACACGAAGTAACACGATTACATAGAATATCTCAAACTTTAACTCTAACTCAATATTTTCTTATCTTAAAACTCAAAGCTTTATCTTTAAACTCGATCTTTGTCTTTAATCATAGTAATCTATTCTAGAGTGTGAGAGCACCTCGGCGAGTCGAAACAATCTGGTTGTTGCCAGACTTCGAACACTCGTGCGAAGAGGTAGATCAACGACCATCTGCAGTGAGATATCTCCCGACTCACACTCTTAGTACGACACATGGGAAAAGTCAAGCAAACTTGAATTAGGTATGACTAATCGGGTGACTCTCCTATCCCTAGCACTACTGCAAAGCAGGAATATCTTCCTTAACTCCCAGTACTTGAACCAATTTCCTATCCGAGTCTAGCAATCAAGACACGACCTAATTATAGCTTGTGCTCTATAAACTCTTATCGTCTTTGGGACATTTAACTCGGTATACTAACGGTTCCCTTTGGAACAGTTAACCTCGGCTAAACACGAATGGTTCCCTTTAGAACCTCTTAAATAGAGAAAACAATTAATACTTGATTAACAACTTCGACCTCCTTTGGGACAACAAACATAAACCTAGCACATAAAACTCACATCTTGACATTTGGAACTATCTCGGTAATCAGAATAAGAGGAATGTAATACAAAGACCTGAACTATATACAACATATGGCGCATCCTAAATCTCAGGAATCAACCACGTACATAACATGTTAGTCTTGGAACTAAATATGTTGAAACTATCTCGATTAAACACAGTAAGCAATATAGAACTTAAACAGACTCGAGAATTCAACATTCAATGCAAACAAGTCATTCAGTGTAAAACCAATCATTAATGTCTTAAAATTACCCACAATGAATCTATACTGGGGAAACAGTCCCTTACCTTGGCCGAAAATCGCTCGAATCGGCCCTTGAACTCAAAATTAGAACCTCTAAAGAATCTCTACCTAAAAGTGGCCATACAGGACAAACAGGTGAAAATTAGGCCTTAAAAACCAAAAAAACGGAGTCGGGACACATGATTTCCTTTAACGGCGAATTTAGAAAATTTTTCGGTTACCGGAGATGGCAGAACACAGTGGAGCATGAGCTTGGTGGTTGCCGGAGCGTGAGGTGTGCGTGAACAACAGGCTAAGGCGAGTGGAAAGTAGGTACGGAGTGCGCAGGAGGCTCGGACTGATGCGCAGCTAGGTTTGGATCTCGCTGCAAGCTCAGAAGCACGCTCGCCAATCCGAAGCTAAGAAGTGCGAGGGTGGTCCACTAGCAGCGTGACACATGGCTGCAATGTAGAGGCGGTGCAAGTCGACGGCTTGCGATTGGTCACACGCGCACAAAAGCTGGTCGGTTAACAGCGAACGACAATCGCTAATTGGCCGACAAGGAGGTGTACGTTGGTTGGGCACCAAGGACGGTGCTGACTCGTGCCGGTGTGGCCTAATCGGCGTCCCTCCTCGAACGTGGGGGGCGAACAGCTGGTTAACAAGTGACTCCTCGACATTACCGGTAGGGCTGACGGTAGTGCACAAAGTTTTATGCCTCGAGATCTGTGCAGCGCTAAAAATGAGAATGACGACGCTGACTTCTCTGAATTTTAGGTCTCGAGAATCGTTTGGTGGCTAATGATTAAGGAATGATTAGAGTTCCAATGACTACCAATCATTGGATATTGATAGCCTTGTTTTTTTTTTTATTTTGAGATTTTCTCTATTTTTTCCTTTTCTCTATTTTATCTTTTAGCGCCAAAAATTACAAAAATGCCCATAATGACAAAAATTCCAATTTTAACCCTAAACACAAGAAATTACCTTCTTTCCCTTTCTTCCTTAAGTCCAATAAACATTTTTTAAGGGTAATATGGTCATTTTAACCCCTCGAAATTCTCGAATAAATAAACTACATTTTATTTCCAATTAAAGCGATTTTTTTGGCCGTTACCAATAATTCTGTAGCTTTTATCAAACCATAAGAACCAATAATTAGATTTTTTTTTTGGACGTCTGTGTATATTCAATAATAATTGAAGTAAATTATAAATTTGGTTTTAGTTTAAGAGTTTAGTATTTGTGTGAAGAGACCTATAGTTGAAGTTAGGTTTTAGTCAAAAGTTAAGTTGTCAAAATTTATTGGAGAAAATTAGAAATTAGTCTATACTTTGGTGAATAAAATATAGAGAAAAATTAATTATTCATGTTCAAGAGTGTGAGATAATCAATTAATTAGACAAAAAAAAAAAGTTAATCTATGTACTTATTTTCTTTAAAATTTACTAAATATAGATTTTATCAAACTATAAGGTTTAAAAAATTACACAATTTAAAGTATGGGGTCGGTAATAATTAAGTTTTTAAACTTTTAATTTGAATCACTACCCTTAAAGTTTGAAAAATGTTGTGATTAATACATTTAAGTTAATTTTAAGAGATTTTCACATGCGTGAAAATTATAAAATTGTCCAAAAAAAATACTTAGTCTTTCTTTTGTCTCTAAAAGCCCATATAACTAGAGGAATTCATAACTGTTTACCTCTTATAAATTTATAATGAAAAAAAGTGTAAATTAATGAGTTTTTAAATGTGTGTATATTTGTTAATTAATGTTTTTTTTTGAAATCTTAATTAATTAATGGATCTCTTCAGTATCATAATATCTTTCTCAAAAAGATAAAAAAAAAATAATTATAAAAAAAAATCGAACATTTTTAATAACATTAAAGTATACAATTCCAAATGCTACAACTAACTATAACTCAATAAAAAAATCAAAATTTTAACAATTTCGTTAAAAAAAATTATCGATAAAGATATATATATATATATATATATATATATAGTTTAATATTTTTATTTAATTTTTTAATATGTATTATTCAATTTATTAAATTTAAAATCTTTTGAGAAAATTACTATGATATTGAAAAGATTCATTAATATACAAATAAACACATTTGAAAAAAAATCATTTGTTTATAAATTTTTCATTACAAATTTATAAGGCGTAAGAAGTTATGAATTTCTCTAGTTATAGACTCTTAGAGAGACAAAGAAAGACTCAAATTTTTTTGGACAATTAATTTACCCTCTTCGTTCAGGTCAAAATCTCTTAAAATTAATTAAAGATGTTTATTGCAACACTTTTTAAAATTTAGGGAGGTGGTTACTAAAATTGAAAATTTAAAGACTTGTTATAAACATCATACTTTAAAAGTTATTTGTGCAATATTTGTTTTTTAGAATCATAAAGACAAAATTTTAGTTTCTTCAACTAGTAGCCTAAATTTTAAAATTTTAAATTATATGGATTAAATTTAATTCTCCTTAAATCATAGAGAACAAATTTAAATTTAAATACAAAAATAATTTATGTAGATGAAGATTAAAATAACAAAAACCTGGAGTTTTGACCTTTGTTTCAAAATTTTCTAAATACTTAATTTTCAATATTATTGATTACTTATTGATGGAGAAAAAAGAAGACTCTGTTATGATAGAACTAATAGTTCTTAATCTATATAATATTCATGACACAGTTTATGAAAGTCAAATGGTCTTTATTAAAGTTATTAATATGAAAATTAATAACTTATTAGGGAGGTTCAAAGGTTATTCTTAGAATTATTAGTGAGAGAATTTATATACCTATAAATATGCATTGTAAATGAGAGTAGAAAAGACACTCACGTAGGGTTGTAAAAAGAACAAAGGCGTTATTGGAAAGAAAATCCCTCTCGAATTGACTTAAGCAATATATTGTCGAATTTCTATCTTCAATTGTATTTTGTATAGTTTACCTTACAAATTGGTATTAGAGTACTCAATCTTGAGAAGAAATAAAAAAAAAATGACGAAGAAATTAAAATTAAAAGTGGAACATATCGAACAAGCCATTGGAGAAATGCAAGTTTCGGTTAATTAAATTCCTCACATGGAAGAGCTGATGATAAATCTCTCGTGGGATCTAGCAAGAATTGCCAATCAGGTAGATGAGAATCAACGCCGATTGTCATCCTTGACGATGTGTGAAAACTATCAAAGACCGAGAAGAGAGACGAAGAAAATTGCAAGATTGATTGTAATAAAAAAAGTTTCAAAAGTTGTAGAATTCCCATCGGACAGCAACAACATAAGGAAAAGGAGGAATTAGGAAGAGAATAAGGCAAAATCATTCTTGAGGCAATCACAAACTATCAAAGCAGGTATAAATGCCAAAAAGATGAAATGCTTATTTTTCTAAGAGGCAATCTAAATGCTTGGCTTTTCAGAGCTGGAAGGTATTTCCTAATTCATCAATTAAGTGATCAAGAAAAATTGACGGTTGCAATTATAAGTTTTAAAGGTGAATCTCTTTCACGATATCAATGGATTGATAAGATGATGGGATCAACTAATGACAATATGTTTAAACACTACTAAAAATGTAAGAACATATGACATTTATGACAAACAAAATATAGAAATGATAGATATGAAAATATCATAAATTAAAAAATATGCGTTTTATGATACTTTATTGGAATCATCTAGTAATCCAAATTAAAATTTAAAAATAAATGCAATTTTATTATAATTATCTAAGAATGTGTAGCTAAAATAAATACTTAACACATGGGTAATTTGTGTAAATACTTAAC
>JBBMEG010071486.1:0-13038 GCA_037832605.1 Cyclanthera cordifolia | reverse complement strand
AATCCGATCCATTAAATATCACCAATTTCTCATCTCCTCCAGTCATCGTTCTGTAACCTGGCTCTGATACCACTTGATAGGCTAATATGGGCACAGTACCAACAATATATATAAATCTAAATTTCAGCAACTTAGACAAAATATATTCAAGCCTTTTCCAAGATCGTGTCCAAATCAAATTACGAAATCAACAACTTCGGAACGACATGCTTTAAAGTAGATAAAGTAATCTAAATTATAAGCATCAAGAACAATAATTATAAAAGTTTAGGGAAGAGAAATTAATTAACTGCACACAGTTTTTTTCTCTCACATTTAATTAACTGCACACAGTTTTTTTTAATTAAAAAAAAACTACCCACTCTATGTGGGTTTTGGCTCCACAACCTAACAAGGACTCTCCTCCAAAAGTCGATCGAGTTCAAGTGATGACTGGATCCGCTGACAACGACCAAAAGTTACATCGAGAGGGTTAGAACCCCCATTTAGGGGCGAGCCGTGGAAGTGACAACCCGTAAGGGTTGGCTTAGACCAAAGCCGACCTCTAAGGAGATCGGTTGAGTAGGTAGAAACCCACAGGGTCGGCCATGAATATTAAAATTCTCCCATGGAAGAGTCGATCAAGTCCAAGAACCCTTAAAACCATTATGCCGTAAGGTAGTAGTGATCGGGAGTTACAACGAGAAGGCCTTAATCCCACGAGGATCAGTTGTGGAGGTTCAAACTCTCTCCCAAGAGTCGAATGAGTCCAAAGTGACGACTGGATCTGCTGATAATGACCAGGAGTTACCTCGAGAGGGACACGACACCCCTTTAGGGGCTAACTCGTGGAGGTAAGGACTTGTAAGGGTCGGCCGAGACCAAAGCCGAACTCCAAGGAAATCGATGGAGTAGGCCAACCCCAAGACGGTCGGTCATGGAGGTTAGGACTCTCTTGTAGACGAGTCGACCAAGTTCAAGTAGCATTTAGAAACGTTGCATCTATTAGGTGTAACATCTTGGAGTTACACCGAGAAGGCCACACTCTCAAGGGGTCGGCTATGGAGGTGAGAACCTGCAAAGCTTGACCGATTCCAAGTAACTTCCAAGTCAAGACCGTTACACCTCTAAGGATAACAATCAGAAGTTATGCTGATATTCATTTCCGGCTTAATGCCGGACGTTTTAAACGGTTGACCATTAAACCTCCATTAAGTAAACTGCAGCGGTTACTAGTCCGATTGCTATAAGAAGTCAGATCATTCTCCATTTAAATCTAGGCTAAAAACAAGCTGAACTACGCTAACAACTTGTAACGCCTACGGTTAAGAGGGGTACATGAATGAACCGAGTCCACATCTGAATGAGAGAGATGTAGTCTCATATTAAAAAAGACTTAAACGAGTTGATTTGTATTACCTATACCAACAAGGTGCACCTTCTTTTTCAGTGGCTCGATCGAAGACAAGTAGACTGAGCAATGACGCCCTCTATGTAAGACTTGTGGTCCCCTCCCCCATCTATACTATTTTTTTTTGAGTATTTAATGGAAAATGAAGTGTTAGTAAGTATGTGTTTAAGGTTTAGGATTTGGAAGTTATAAAAATTTATGTGATGTGATGGAGATTGTTTTTTTATATAAAAAATTTAAGATATAATAGATATAGTTGATTAGAAAAGAGATTTGGAAAAAAAAAATGCATTGGACTACGCAATGAGTTAGTATAACCCACCCTAACCCGTCTCCCGAACACGCCATAAAAGGCTAAAATAAAAATAAGCTATATTATAGGAAATTATTACGATTATTTTTTAAAGAAAAATATTATGATACGAAAGTGGACAAATCCTACATGCCTTGATTTGATTGGTCTACCTTTGCCATCTCCGTTTCGCCCAACCAATAAAAGAAACAACAAATTGCGTAACTTTTTTATATGTTTTGACAAATTCAAAATTAAAAGAGTCCTAGAAATAGGGTAAAACCCCCAACATAACTTTATATTTTCACGGTTTTATTCTCTAATCCCTCAAAAAAAAAAAAAAAACAAAAAACAGAAGCAAATGCCCACAGATTTATCTCAATTCCAACCAATAAAAAACGAGTATTCTATCCTCTCAATCCTTGTCCTCCCATTTTAAACCACATCCTGGCCGTTCACTACACTAAAGAAAACACAACTCACGCCTCAATTTACCGTTAGATTCGTACACCGAAAAACACACGGATATGCTTTCTTAACCGTCCGATCTAAGATTCTCTCTTCTCATACGACGCTATAAATATACCCTAACTGCTCTTATTATTGAACTTTTATTATCTTAGTCGGAGAGAGGATCCGTACGAGGGAGAAGAAGAAGCGCGTTGCTAGACAAGGTTGGTGCTAATTATCTTAATTATTATTTTTTTTGTTTTGGTTTTGAATTTTTCTGGTGAATTCGAATAGGGCTTCATCTCTTGATTGGATGATTTGTTCTATGATCTTTCTGTTTTGTTAATGATTCATCTTCTTTGTCGGTCTATGCTTTCAATTGTGTTTTCGACATTGGATTTAAGAGTCTAGTTTCTTAAATTTTAGGGTTTTTCACAGAATCTCTTAACTATCCCCTGATCTGGAATGACTTTAGGGTTTATTTGCGGCATGTTTAGTATGTGAGTATATAGCAATCCGGTTGTTGTTAGGTAATTGATTGACTATCTATCATAATTTAGGAATCATGTGTTGGTCTGTGCACTCTCGTGTTCGCATCATGAGCAAAGACACTTAAATAATCGAAATTTATATATGTTGAAGGTTTACATTTGATCAATTTGGTTCTGGGGGTTAATTTTCGCAGATGGCCCGTACTAAGCAAACTGCACGCAAGTCTACTGGAGGAAAGGCTCCCAGGAAGCAGTTGGCTACCAAGGTTTGTCCGACATTCTTAATTGAATGCTTGCGTGATGAAATTGATTGCTCTCTTATCTCCGTCATCGTTCTAATTTACTTGTTAATTATAGGCTGCCCGTAAGTCTGCCCCAACTACCGGAGGAGTGAAGAAGCCACACAGATACCGTCCCGGTACTGTTGCTCTTCGGTAAGTTTTCATGTCCTTTGCCTCTTTTCAAGTTTAACAAATTCACTAGGTTTCAATAACGTGAGATTTACTTTTGTTGACGTATCCACTCGTGCAGTGAAATTCGCAAGTATCAGAAGAGTACTGAACTCTTGATAAGGAAATTGCCGTTCCAGAGGTTGGTTCGTGAAATTGCACAGGATTTCAAGGTATGTTCTTGACAAGTATTGTCATGGAGTATCGTTATTGTTATCCAACTTGGTATTATTTAGTTATGGATGTGTTGATTTTTATTGCTGCAGACTGATCTTCGTTTCCAAAGCCATGCTGTTCTGGCTTTGCAAGAAGCTGCGGAGGCTTACCTTGTAGGATTGTTTGAGGACACCAATCTTTGCGCCATTCATGCTAAGCGTGTTACAATCATGCCTAAAGATATCCAATTGGCTCGAAGAATCCGAGGTGAACGTGCTTAGAGGTTGATGATATATTTGTTTGGTTGATGGTAATGGCTGCGAGGAAGTAATTTAAAGACCTATTTTGATGATGTATGGATGGATAGATTTTTCTTTTGCTTTGTTGCAGCGTTGTGTTAGATATAATAGAATACTTGTAGTAGTGAATATGGATTCATAGGCATAATGCCTTGCTTGTGCATGGGGTTAATCTTTAATATCGAATGATTTTGTTTTTGTTGATCGAGGGAGAGCTTAATTCTGTGTTCCATTGAATTATGTTTTGGTGTATGCAATCTTTTATTGTTGTATAGCACATTACCTCTTATTTTTATTGTAGTTTTGGAAGTTCGCCTGTTCAGTGGAATATGTACAATGTTGTGTAGATAGTTATTTTGATCCAGGTTATTGTTAGGTGTATGGTATGTTTTGAATAATTTGATATGATTCAATATTAATGTAGTTCCATTCCACCATGATTTAGTTCGTGTATCTTGATATTGAAAACTCTGTGCGCCTCTTTGAGAACTGAATAGTTAGGATGGATTTAAGTTTTGAATAGCTTGTTCCTCGGCCTTCATCAACAACTCTTTTTTCCTCTTCTAGAAAGCAATTCTTCTTTCCAAGCTTGGAATCACTTTTCAAGTTTCCTCTTTGACAGATTGAAACAAGCCTTATTCCTGTAATTTCCTTGGGAAGGCATATTCCTTTTGAACAATGACTTTGACTTCTACTAAATATTATACAAGTTTTATCAGAATTAACAATTTGGCTTGATGCTTTCTAATCAAACCTGTGCGAAAGGTGATTAAAGGTCCCTCCTTTTTATCTTGGTAGAATCCGATTCTTATACTCTTGTGGACATTATTAATGAGATTTTGCAAGATTTTTTTGAGCAACAATATTGTTGAGGATATAATTGACTTATTTCTTCGGTTCTAGGGGATTTCGTTTCTTTTTGTAAGCAAGGTTTTAACTGAGTAGATTTATTGTTGTTAGAGCTTTCTGGCTCTTGTTTTGGGGTTTAATAATATTGTGTTTTTCAAAAATAAAAATTACACCTAGTCTTAAAATATTCTTCTTGTTTAACCCAAAAAGCACCAAAGTTTTATGAATGTACAAATTTATTACATTACTCCAAGCACGGAACACCAGAACTGGCCTGAACACTACAATGGTTGAGAAACTGGAAAGGAGTTAATAGAGGAAAACCAAAGAGCCTATAATCAGACCATTCATATTGTGCATATCTTTTAGGCTTGGGGTCCAACTTCAATTTTATTGTGATATGAATTCAATCACCCATTCGTTGATTGCACATAATGGATCTATTACTCGAAGCAAGATAAAAGAAAACTTTTGAATTATATTTTATAGCTTATGAACATTGCATACTTTGGGACTTTTTAACTAAGGCATGCACGGCCATTAAAGCTTTAAAAAGGCTTGTAATTTCTCATTTAGTTTAGAATATTGAATTTCAAAAATTTGGTGGTCTTTTTTTTCCAATCTCGTTTTAGTTTTAGAATTA
The DNA here is from genome assembly GCA_037832605.1 of Cyclanthera cordifolia. Taxonomy (NCBI): domain Eukaryota; kingdom Viridiplantae; phylum Streptophyta; class Magnoliopsida; order Cucurbitales; family Cucurbitaceae; genus Cyclanthera; species Cyclanthera cordifolia. The sequence goes on along the minus strand of JBBMEG010071486.1, from coordinate 8,019 downwards.
GATTAATTAATTGGATTTGTCTTTAATCAAGCTAATTTTAGAATAAGCTATCTTAAGATTTAAGAGCAATCATAAATTTTAAGAATGGTTAAAGAGTTTTTTACCATTCTAAATTAACTCTTGGATGGAATCAAATGTTTGTCCTCATCTTATGAGAATATTGTATATAAAAGATTCTAAAAGGGTATCTAGCTTTGTAAAATCAAGCAACGTTGACGTTTATCATTTGATTGACATTTCTTGGCCAATTCTAGAGGTTAAATATTTTTACTTTGTGCTTATTTATTTTGCCTCTCAATTATTATTATTATTATTATTATTATTATTATTATTGTAAAAAGTTACAAAGTGTACTCTTGGATATAATTTTAGAAATATTTTTGTTTTGCTCTCCGATCATACAAATGAAATTAACATAAAAAAAAAGCAATAACAAAAAAGAGAAGAAATATTAGCAAAAAAAAAAAAAAAAAATGAAGGAACGTGGCACATCAAAAGTTGTTATTTGTAAGTTTTTTTTTTCAACATGTCACGTAATGAAGAAAGAGTATCACATGTATCGAGTCTTAGTACGTTTGTTAAGATATGTTGGAAATGATGAGAGGAAATATGAAAGAAAGAAGAGCACATCTCAAAAGGTACTCACTACTAAGCCAATTTCGAATACATTATTATTTTTAGATAATGATACTTTATGTACTTAAAAGTAAATTTATGGTTGAAAAAGAAAATAGTAAGATTGAAAACAAAATGCATTGTGGTTTAAGTTGTAACACATGCCAATGAGGTTCTGTGAGAAAAAGTGTATATCAAGATGACATCGTTTAGTATGTTTCTCCCTCTAGTTTAAAACGTCAGCATATTACGATGCTTTTGCACGATTATTTGTACCGTATTAGCCGTATTTTGTATATTTTTTTATGTTGTTCTTGTGTGTGGGTGCCTGCTCCTTACTAGGCAAGGTTGTGTGTTATACCAATTCTACTCTGCTATTTAAGCACAATTTCACAATTACATCTTCTTATTCGAATAGGTATAACATACATCCTTGCCCAATAAGGATCACACACCCACATAATTTCTGAATAACCTAAGGAAGCCAATTCATAATTTTATCTTCTTCTTCGAATTCCTCTCTGTGTGAAATCAAACTTGGTATATGAGCTAATGGCGGAGGCTTAACACGATCTTCTGGAAATGTTGTTTAGTCGATTTCTCGAACAACACAAGGATCGAGCAGTGTTGTCAATTCATTCTTCGGACATCCCCTCAGTACAGTCTTAGGAGTGAAGTTTGATGATAAGAACTATAACCTATGGAGAGGTATGTTTTGCCATTCTTAGGGGACAAAAGGTTGAAGAGTTCGTGCTTGGGAAGAAGGCAAAACCAAAACTTACGATTGAAGCTATTTCTGAAAAGGAATAAAGTCGGACCAAATATCGCTTTTGAAGAATGGTGTTCTATTGACCAAGCCTTATGTGGATGGCTGTTTGGGTCCATGTCATCGGCAATCGTTGCAGTTGTTGCGGAGTATGAAACCTATGCTGAAGTATGGAAAGCATTGGAGGATTTTTATGGTGCGTCGAGCAAAAACACGAGTGAATCAGCTGTGTGGTGTGCTGCAAAACACTAAGAAGGGGTCGATGAAGATGATTGTCTACCTTATCGGTCAAGAAACAAGCCTCGAACAACCTAAAATTAGCTGGTAATCATGTATCCCTTGACAATCTGATTTCATTTGTCTTACCGGGTCTTGATATAGAGTACATACCAGTGGTTTGCATTATTGAGAGTAAAGAGTTTCAATCATGGCTGGAGTTTTGTTCCACCCTTATCACTTTCGGAGGAACTTTGGCAAGATATAGTCCCAGTTCAGTTGTGGAGGCAGGAGACCAAATCAATTCTCAAGCTCTGGACATAATCGATCATACAGTGGTAGAGGTTCGAGACAATACACGAACAATGGCAGCAACTCATACCAAAACAACTCCAACTCTTCTCGTGTCTCATGGCTCGAAAGAGGAATGAGGAGACGTGGAAGAGGTTGATCGTTGGCTTACTGTCATCTATGCAAGAAGACGAGACACACTGTCCCATATTGCTATATGCGATATGATGAAGACTTCAATAACCCCTACAATTCAAACTTTAATAATAGTACGAGTTCAAACCACTCAAATGGCAACAATAGTGCCTGTCTTGCAACAACGAAAACTATGAATGATCCGAGGTGGGGTTAGCAGACAGCGAAGCAACCAACCACATCATTGCTGATATTAACAATCTTGCTACAAAAAATGACTACTGCGGTAAGAAATCGTTGATTGTTGGTAATGGAGAAAAACTTAAATACAACATGTTGGTAGTAATATGGTTACCTCTCCTGATTTTCCTGATTTCACTATTATGTTGTAAGATTTACTCCATTTTCCTGATATAAAAAGAAACTTAATCAGCATTGCCAAAATAACTGCCGATAACAATGTTGCTGTTGAATTTGACTCTCATTCTTGTTTTGTGAAAGACAAAGCCACAGGGAGGGTGACGCTGCAAGGAATCCTTAGGAATGGCCTCTAGGAGTTTAATCTACCTCAGTTGTCTTCAGCTTCCTTCAATCCAAATAAACAAACCACTCGTCCTGGATCGTTGTTGTCGTCCACTAGTAATGAGTCATTGAGTCCTACTCCTACTGCTTTCTTTTCTCAATCTTGTAAGGTGCCTTTGTATACTTGGCACCAACGTCTAGGTCATGCGTCTGTCAATGTTGTTAATTATGTCTTAAAATCTTGTAAACTTCGTGGGTTAAGTAATGAAAAATCCTTTTGTGATGCTTGTCAATATGGTAAATTTCACAAACTTCCCTTTTCATGATCTATGTCTCTTACCTCAACTCCTTTTGAACTTATTCATTGTGATATTTGAGGACTCATTCCTATACCATCCACCGATGGCTTTCGTAACTATATTAGTTTTGTGCATGATTTCACTCGATCCACGTTTATTTATCTTCTTAAAGTTAATAATGAAACATTTCAAGTATTTACTCAATTCAAATCCTTGGTCGAGGACAAATTTAGTACCAAAATCAAAACCTTACAAACGATCGGGGAGGGGAGTTTCGTCCTTTACCACTTTTCTAAAAAACAATGGAATTGAATTTCGGCACTCATTTTGTCACACCAGTGAACAAAATGGTGTTGTCGAGAGAAAACATCGGCACATAGTCGAAATGAGACTTACTTTGCTTGCTCAAGCATCCATGCCACTTCGTTTTCGGTGGGATGCCTTCACATCTGCTATTTACCTAACAAATCGTCTTCCCACACTAGTGCTGCAATCCAAATCTCCTCGAAAAAAGCTTTTGAAATGCACCTGATTATCTATCTCTTAAGGTGTTTGGATGTGCGTGTTTTCCCGTCTTCGTCCATACCAATATCACAAGTTATAGTACCATAGCACCAAGTGTGTTTTCCTTGGTTACAGTTCAGCTCACAAGGGTTATAAATGTCTCAATTCAAATGGTCGAATATGTATCTCTCGTCATGTTATTTTCAACGGGAATGAGTTTCCTTTCACAAACAAGTTCATGGACTACAACACTCCTTCTCCATCTTATGAAATAATCATGTCCTGACTTCCATTTCCAACTGTGTCCAATGTGTTCAGCTAGCTCTACAATCCCTACCACTTAAGTGACATCCCTAAATCCCAATCCCATTTCTCCTAATGTCTCTAATGACAACTTCCAATTTTCCCCTAACCAACATTTTTCTCCCTGCAGCAGCACAACTTCATCCTCCTCAACAGCTCATAGTTCACCTCCTTGTGATTCTATTGTTCATACAGACTATAGCTCAGATAATGCTCAATCTGTTGCTTCACCAGGAGTTCAACCTCCCTTTGGTCCCCGAGGGCCATCCTATGCAGACAAGGGCTAAGAGTGGCATCTTTAAGCCTAAAGATTTATCTTCCTTTGCTGCTGCCACTATATTAGATGAGACATCTATTGTTGAACCGAAAAATATAAAGGAAGCAATGACATCCCCAAAATGGGTTGAAGTAATGACAGTTAAGTTGCATGCCTTACAAACAAACGACACTTGGACACTTGTTCCACAGAACCCCACAATGAATATAATTGGAAATCGTTGGGTGTTTAAGGTTAAGGTTCCATTCCGACGACACGGTTGAATGATGCAAGGCACGTCTTGTAGCCAAAGAGTTTCATCAAATCCCTAGAGTGGACTTCCATGAGACATTTGGTTCAAACTTTGGTGTGATTTTATCACCCTCTCGTTTGAGGGGGGATGTGAGAAAAAGTGTATACCAAAACGCATCGTTTAGTATGTTTCTCCCTTTAGTTCAAAACGTCAGCGTATTAGGCTACTTTTGAACGTTTATTATTTGTACCGTATAAGCTTTATTTTGTATATTGTATTCTGTTGACCTTCTGTGTGGGTGCCTGCTCCTTATTGGGCAAGGTAGTATGTTGTACCAACTCTACTCTGCTATTTATGCATACCTAATTTCTGAATAACCTAAGAAAGAGCCAATTCACAATTTAATCTTCTCCTTTGAATTCCTCTATATGTGAAATCAAACTGATTCGAAAGAAATTATATTGTGCATAATCCTTTTCTCTTGTCTATTCTACTATTGTAACACCTACTCTAAATGATGTTCATGGTTTATGAGTGTAAATTAGAGAACAAGGCAAAAAAGATCAAGACAAAAGGATGTGAATTTAGTGAAAATGAATCATGTGAGAAAATGAGTGAGAGAGATAAGCAAGAGAGTAGTTCATGGCTTATACAGGAAAATGAGAGAAAAGCCAATGATATGAGCTTTTGTCCAAGAGAAAGTGGAGTAAAATCTATTTTGTTTTCAATGCAAAATATTTTTAGTCTTTTATATCAAGAAACTTATTACCTAATAGGCGAACTTAAGCAATGTTTCTCTAGTATCTCTTTTGAGTTCTTATAGGAGGCAAAATAACTTATACAACATATTTAACCAAAGATTTCTACTAAAGTCAACTATGATATATTCAAACATGATGTCAACACATTTATTAAGAGGTTAAAATCCAAAGTTAATTCTAACTACAACCATGGCAACAAAACACAAGATGCTCAAACAGTTTGATTTGGTTTACGTTCAAACGAAAGGGGAGGGGTGGGTTTCAGGTCCAAAGGAAGGCAAAACTACAACAAAGGAGAGAGTTACTTTAGAATTCTTGAACGAGTCCGTAAAATGCATTTAAGAAAATTTTTCGAAGAAATGGATTTCTTTATTTGAAAACCAATCCTTTTAAAGAAAAGCAAATGATAAAAATCCAACGACCGATTCATTATTTTTACTTGAAGAACCTATTGCAAGAAGCATGAAAAAGAAGATTCAATAGACTTATAAATTACATTCCATAATTATGTGTATATATATTGAATATCTTGAGATATTTTTATTTCAAACCTTGTTAAATATGGTTATAATTGGTAGTGACATTCTAAAAGAGTTAGTCAGAGTGTATTTCAAGCATATCTACCATTTTTTGTTTACCATATAAACCTCCCATTATCAGTGCAATCAACTTTTGAGTTCCTAGGTCTTATTTTCCACATAACACATTTATTAGCTTTTAGAGTCATTTTGTATTCCAAGGCATGCACTCCAATTAGGTTAAAAAAAAAAAAGGCTTGTAGTACCTTTGTTTAGATAGAATATTGAATATCTAAACTTGAGTTTTCTTCGATCTTCTTTAATGTTTTTTTTTTCTTTCAAAAGTTGCTCTAAGTTTGAAGTTAATTCAATTAATTAGATTTATCTTGATCAAACTAATTATGGAGTGAGCTGTCATAGGATCTAAGAGTGAATATTATAGGTAAGTGTGATCTAAAAGCTCTTCACAATTTTAACTTAACTCATAATTGTGATCAGTTGTTAAATTTATCATATCTCGTGAGTTCAAAGATCTTAGAACAATCTCTACCTTCATGGAATCGAACAACGTTAACGTTTATCATATTGTATATGTCATCGTTGCAAAACCTTAATCTAAATCCTTACCCAAATGAAACAAGAAATATGAATTTTTGAACGAAGTTCAACTATTAATAAGCTAACTTAGTTTCAAAAAATATGAGAAGAAGGGTCTAGCTATCTTTCAATAAAAACCAAAATAGAAAGAGTAATAATAAAAATTATTAGAACAATCAATGGAAAAAATCAAAATTCAAACATTATTTGATCTTGGAATTCTATCAAGCCACAATGTAGAATTAACAAATAAACTCGATCTTATGATCCAATTTGTGATTAATTACTAGTAGACAATAGTATGAGTTTACACATTCTTCATACTTGTCACTGACACTAAATCTATTAATGAATTTAATGTTCCTAAACTTCTCCATGTTCCTTACCAAAAACTTATAAAGAATTAGTCAATTCACCAAAGATAATGACTCTTCCTTTCAATTTCATCTACATATGTGCTTGCGAAGGCTCGAGGAACTGGGAAAAACTTTTGCTTCAAGGCCACCTTTATGAAAGAATGTACAGACTCTATCTCGTCAAGACTCAATCTAATGTATCTCACTCGACAATATCTTAGGTACATCTTTAACAAACTAATGTCTTTGTTGTTTCTATACCATGTAACTCTGGATCTATGAATCTCAGTTATTTTCATAAACAATTTGATGAGGCGTGTGAATCAGCATCTTGAAGTTATGTCAAGCTTGGCAGAAATCAGGTAACTCTTCTCACAAGTCTCCACCTTGGATGTGTTGACAGTTTGTTCTTTGGGTTAGAGGACTACATATGCGTTTTGGTCTTTAGCATAGGTTATAGACTGTTCTGCTACATGTCAAGCATGTGGTCATCCGACCTGACAACTAGGAGCTAAGTCAGAGTATACTTCATTGAGATATTGATAATATTATTGCTTGTGTTGTAGGATATCTGCTTTTGATTGTGTTCATGTTTGACCTCGAATTAGGGATCCTTACTGAATTTTCATGTACTCACCCCCTTTCACTATGGATTATCATAGGCATGACAGGTGTGTATAAGGATGGATGAACGAGTTAGAAATGATCATGCGTACTGCTATATATTTTGAGTGTCTTTATTTTAGTTATATTTCCTTCTGCATGAACTATTTAGGACTTGTATTAATTATGTTATTTTGAAGATTATTTTGCATTTAGATTTTACTTAAAGTACCCTTATCAAGTTTTAGATCTCTTGAACCTTAATTTATTAAAGTATTTGTTTTATGAAATCACACCCAATTTTTTTCGAATAGTTATATTTCATGCATTAGGAAAAATACATAGATTTAGATTCATGGTTTAAGTCACCCCTTTACCGGTCCAAAATTGACCAATTTTAATCAGTTTGTGACTAAAATTAGATATTTAAAAGTCAAGATTAAAATGGAACAAAGTCTACGGTCTAAAAACCAAAATAATGTTTTAACATATATAATATAACTTTAAGTTCAAGTTTAGTTGGATTGGAACGAGCAAAATATTTGTCAATCCATGATTAGCTCAATTTATTTATTTTTATACCTTTAACCCAAATTATTCAACACATTTTATTTGACTCAACCTAAAAAAATTATAATCTATTCAACTTTTACGGTTTGAATCAAGTAGTTGAAATGACCAATGCTATTTTGCACATACATAACTAACCCTATTTATTAAATTCATATATATTTTAAATTATCAACAACTTAACAACTCGAGGATGAATAATTCAAATTCGTGACTTTTTGATCTTTAGCACACACTTGAATAATCAACATAAGTTTTTAGGTCTTTCGAATTTATGTAATTTGAATCTAAATTTGTGAGGGAAACTACTCAATTAATCAAATTTTAAAAAGGGTTCTTTATATCCATAGCCATATGGAGAAACTCATTTACATTCTTGCCAAAAAAGCAATTTAATTGCAACCATATCCATTTCCATTTTTTTGAATTTAATAATACATAGGATTTGACTAGA
>JBBMEG010071465.1:0-13044 GCA_037832605.1 Cyclanthera cordifolia | reverse complement strand
AAAAACTTGAGAGAAAATCATTAATGCTAAATATATGTGTGAACTGCTTATGTTAGAAGGTAGATAGAGAAATAAAAGTACAACTTGAACCAAGCGCTAAACTTAATTTTTGAAAAAGCAACAAACTTTTCATTAAAAATATTTCAAGAGACCATTATCTTGCAGTAATCATTAATATATTGAAAGGAACTATTATGCCAAGGTAACTATTATAATATTTCACGCACACTCTTAACGCTCATGAATTTCAAACTTTTAAATAAAGAAAGAAAGTGAGTATATCACGAGGCAACATCAAAACATATTCCATTGTTAAGATATAAGATTTGTTAATTAACCATTAGGTTAAATGTATACTTGTCAAAATTAATTGCCTACCTAATTGTTATCATTCATTAGATATTCATGAAAGATTCTTCTAATAAGAAACTAATACGCGCAATGGATTATTAACTTAAGGCAACCGATAATATATTTCATGGCACCAACCAATATTTAAAAAGGTGTTCTTTATGCAAAAAAAAAAAATAATGGACTATTATCTAGAGACACCTAATATATAAGAGGATCATTATCTCGACGAACCTGTCATTTGATTTCAAGTTAGTGGAGCCACAGTGCATCAACAACATGGAACAATCTGCACCAAAGCACTAGTGCATCAACATAGAACAATCTGTAACATTGACAACCAGCGGCAAAATTCCTCAATTTGTACTACATATCAAACAAGTACAAGCATATTACTAAAAGTAAAAGAGGTTATATAGATAATAGAGAAATACAAAGAACTAATTGTTTCAAGGGAAAGGATGAACAAGAGAACAACATAAGACCAGTAGCACCATTCTTAAAATACTTGAGAACCCTCCATTATGCATAGGACAGTTAAACCGAGTCAATCCATCTAGAACAAAACAAAGGCAACTAACTTTAAGAACAAAATTTCAAACAACACAGCATACCATCAAAGAATTGAGGAGAAAAAACTTGAACAATAACATCAAAGCCAAATATACAGGAGAAATTTTTACGTCAGAAACTAGCATACAATCTAGGGCAACAATATATCTTATGTCAAATCACCTCTATCTAAACGCGGCCAATACTAAATTTCATGATTATCTCAAGGCAATAATTATTTACATGGAACATTATCTCAAGGTTGCTGATTTTTAATTTCTATGCTCCATTATCTTGATGCAATCGTTTTTTATTTCAAGGGACTGTATCTCGAAGCCACAGGTATATACAGGCCCATTATCTCAAAACAACAATTACTATATTTCAAGACAGTCAATATTTAATTTCAAAGGACTATTATCTCAATGAAACCGATATTTTAGGGGACCGTTATCTCGAGGAAACTAATTTAGTTTCAAGGAACCTATATCGTGACGAAATCAATCAATGCATGGGACCGTATCTTGAAGCAATAGATATTTTATGGGACCATTATCACGAGGCAACCAATATTTAATTTCAAATGACTATTATCTCAAAGCAACCGACATTCAAAGGGACAGTTAGCTCGAGGCAACTTATGTTTAGTTTCAAGGAACTATTATGTACATGAAATCCACCATTCGCAAAAACTATATAATAATAAAGTGAATCAAAGAGATTCCCAACGACAAATAAACATCCTCTCAGTGAGTGCTGATGTCCCTGTCTATTTTATCATCACTTGCACAATACTAACTTGCACACTCCCTAGGGTAACAACACTCACTCTAAGACTAACCACCACCAGACATCGAAGGAATAGAGATAACCTAAGACCTTGAGAGATCCACCTTCAATGCAGAAGCCTTCATACAATGTGCCACCTGCTGGGGACGCTAAGTTGAACACTACTAACTAATTAGTTGAAAACTCAATTAAATAAATATGGAATATCGAAAAAAAAGGCCTGGATGTCTCAGATTAAGTTTGTTTCATAGAAATTAATTTCTATGATCCATTATCTTGATGCAATCGATTTTTTATTTCAAGGGGCTGTATCTCAAAGCAACGGATATATACGAGACCATTATCTCAAGGCAACAATTACTATATTTCAAGGGACCATTACCTCAAGGTAACCAATATTTAATTTCAAATGACTATTATCTAAAAAAAACCAACATTTAAATGAACCATTATCACGAGGCAACTGATATTTACTTTCAAGGAACTATTATCTTCGTGAAATTGATGATTTCAAGGGACAATTGTGTTAAACCAACCAATATATAAAGGGTCCATTTTCTCAAGGCAACCAATATTAAATTTCAAGTAACCAATATCGTGACGAAATCGATCATTTTATGAGACCACTATCATGAGGCAACAAATATTTAATTTCAAATGACTACTATCTTAAAGCAACTGACATTTAATGGGACCGTTATCTCGAGGCAACTTATGTTTAGACAAGGAACTATTATCTTCGTAAAATTGATCGTTTCAAGGGACAATTGTGTCAAAGCAACCCATATTCAAAGGGACCAATATTTAAGGCTACTAATATTTAACTTTATGAAACCAATGTCGTGATGAAATCAATCATTTCAAGGGACTGTATCTCAAACAACCAGACATTTTATGGGACCATTATATCAAGGCAACAACTAATATATTTCAATGGACCATTATCTTGAGGCAACCAATATTTAATTTCAAATGACTATTATCTCAAGGCAACCGACATTTAATGGACAATTATCTGGAGGCCGCTCATATTTATTTCCAAGGAACTATTATCTTCATGAAATTGATCATTTCAACGGACAACTTCCTAAATGAAACCGATGATTCAAGGGACATTTATCTCGAAACAACCGATATTTAATTTCAAGAAACCGACATCGTGATGAAATCAATCATTTCAAGGGACTGTATCTCGAAGAAACAGATATTTTATGGGACCATTATCTCAAGGCAACAACTAATATGTTTCAAGAGAACATTATTTCGAGCCAACCAATATTTAGTTTCAAAGAACATTTATCTCAAAGCAACCGACATTTAAAGGGACCATTATCTCGAAGCAACTGATATTTAGTTCCAAAGAACTATTATCTCCATGAAATTGATCCTTTCAATGGACAATACTGTCAAAGCAACCGATGATTCAAGGGACATTTATTCAAAGCAACCGATATTTAATTTCAAGAAACCAACATTGTGATGAAATCAATCATTTCAAGGGACGGTATCTCGAAGCAACAGATATTTTCTGGGACCATTATCTCAAGGCCACAACTAATATATTTCGAGGGACCATTATTTCGAGGCAACCAATAATTAATTTCAAAGAACTATTATCTCAAAGCAACCGACATTTAAAGGGACCATTATCTCGAGGCAACTGATATTTAGTTTCAAAGAAGTATTATCTCCATGAAATTGATCCTTTCAATGGACAATACTGTCAAAGCAACCAATGATTCAAGGGACATTTATCTCAAAGCAACCAATATTTAATTTCAAGAAACCGAATCGTGATGAAATCAATCATTTCAAGGAACTATATCTCGAAGCAACAGATATTTTCTGGGACCATTATCTCAAGGCCACAACTAATATATTTCAAGGGACCATTATTTCGAGGCAACCAATATTTAATTTCAAAGAACTATTATCTCAAAGCAACCGACATTTAAAGGGACCATTATCTCGAGGCAATTGATATTTAGTTTCAAAGAACTATTATTTCCATGAAATTGATCATTTCAATGGACAATACTGTCAAAGCAACCGATGATTCAAGGGACATTTATCTCAAAGCAACCGATATTTAATTTCAAGAAACCAACATCGTGATGAAATCAATCATTTCAACGGATTGTATCTTGAAGCAACAGATATTTTCTGGGACCATTATCTCAAGGCCACAACTAATATATTTCAAGGGACCATTATTTCGAGGCAACCAATATTTAATTTCAAAGAACTATTATCTCAAAGCAACCGACATTTAAAGGGACCATTATCTCGAGGCAATTGATATTTAGTTTCAAAGAACTATTATTTCCATGAAATTGATCATTTCAATGGACAATACTGTCAAAGCAACCGATGATTCAAGGGACATTTATCTCAAAGCAACCGATATTGAATTTCAAGAAACCAACATCGTGATGAAATCAATCATTTCAAGGGACTGTATCTCGAAGCAACAGATATTTTATGGGACCATTATCTCAAGGCAACAACTAATATATTTCAAGAGAACATTATTTCGAGGCAACCAATATTTAATTTCAAAGAACTTTTATCTCAAAGCAATCGACATTTATAGGGACGATTATCTCGAGGCAACTGTGATTTAGTTCAAAGAACTATTATCTCCATGAAATTGATCATTTCAAGGAAATGTATCTTGAAGCAACAGATATTTTATGGGTTATCTCAAGGCAACAAATGAAAAATCACAAAAGACCAGTATCTCGAAGCCATCGACATTTAAAAGGACCATTATCTCGAGGCAACTGATATTTAGTTTCAATGAACTATTATCTTCATGAAATTGATCATTTCAAGGGACAATGGAATCAAAGCGACCGAGATTCAAAGGGACCATTATTCAAGGCTACTGATATTTAACTCTATGGAACCAATGTCGTGATGAAATAAATCATTTCAAGTGACTCTATCTCAAAGAACAAGACATTTTATGGGACCATTATCTCGAGACAACAACTAATATATTTCAATGGAGCATTATCACGAGGCAACCAATATTTAGTTTCAAATGATTATTATCTAAAAGAAACCACATTTAAACTAACCATTATTCCGAGGCAACTGATATTTAATTTAAAGGAACTATTATCTTCATGATATTGATCATTTTAACGGACGATTCTGTCAAAGCAACCAATGATTCAAGGGACATTAATCACAAAGCAACCAATTATTTAATTTCAAGAAACCGACATCGTGATGAAATCAAACATTTCAAGAGACTGTATCTCGAAGCAACAGATATTTCATGGGACCATTATCTCAAGGCAACAACTAATATCTTTCAAGGGAACATTATTTTGAGGCAACCAATATTTAATTTCAAAGAACTATTATCTCAAAGCAACCGACATTTAAATGGACCATTATCTCGAGGCAACTGTTATTTAGTTTCAAAGAACTATTATCTCCATGAAATTGATCATTTCAAGGGAATGTATCTTGAAGCAACAGATATTTTATGGGACAGTTATCTCAAGGCAACAAATGTAAAATCACAAAAGACCATTATCTCGAAGCCACCGACATTTAAAAGGACCATTATCTCGAGGCAACTGATATTTAGTTTCGATGAACTATTATTTTAAGGAAATTGATCATTTCAAGGGACAATGGTGTCAAAGCAACCAAGATTCAAAGGGACCATTATTCAAGGCTACTGATATTTAACTTTATGGAACCAATGTCGTGATGAAATCAATCATTTCAAGGGACTATATCTCAAAGAACCAGACATTTCATGGGACCATTATCTCAAGGCAACAACTAATATATTTCAATGGACCATTATCTCGAGTCAACCAATATTTAATTTCAAATGACTATTATCTCAAGGCAACCGACATTTAAGGGACCATTATCTGGATGCCGCTCATATTTAGTTCCAAGGAACTATTATCTTCATCAAATTGATCATTTCAACGGACAACTCCCTCAATGAAACCGATGATTCAAGGGACATTTATCTTAAAGCAACCGATATTTAATTTCAAGAAATCGACATATGATGAAATCAATCATTTCAAGGGACTGTATCTCGAAGCAACAGATATTTTATGAGACCATTATCTCAAGGCATCAACTAATATATTTCAAGGGAAATAGAGAAAATGAGAAAAAAGTTAATATGAATTTGACAACCACCGGCAGAAATTCCTCAATTTTGTACTCCATATCATACAAGTACAAGCATATTACTAAAAGTACAAAGAACTAATAGTTTCAAGGGAAAGGATGAACAAGAGGACAACATAAGACCTGTAGCTCCATTCTTAGTATACTTGAGAACCATCCATTATGCATAGGACAGTTGAACCAAGTTAATCCATCCAAAACAAAACAAAGGCAACAACTTTAAGAACAAAATTTCAAACAACACACCATACCATCAAAGAATTGAGGAAAAAAAACTTGAACAATAACATCAAAGCCAAATATATAGGAGAAATTTTTACGTCAGAAAGTAGCATACCATCTAGGGCAACAATATATCTTATGTCAAATGACCCTTATCTAAACGCGGCCAATACTAAATTTCATGATTATCTCAAGTCAATAATTATTTACATGGATCATTACCTCAAGGTAGCTGATTTTTTATTTCTATGATTCATTATCGTGATGCAATTGAATTTTTATTTCAAGGGACTGTATCTCGAAGCAACTGGTATATACGGGCTCATTATCTCAAGGCAACAACTACTATATTTCAAGGGACCATTACCTCAACGCAGTCAATATTTAATTTCAAAGGACTATTATCTCAATGAAATCGACATTTAAAGGAACCATTATCTCGAGGCAACTGATATTTAGTTTCAAGGAAATATTATCTTCATGAAATTGATCATTTCAAGGGACAATTGTGTCAAAGCAACCGATATTTCAAGGGACCATTATCTCAAGACAACTAATATTTAATTTCAAGGAACCAATATCGTGACGAAATGAATCATTGCATGGGACTGAATCTTTAAGCAATAGATATTTTATGGGACCCTTATCACGAGGCAACCAATATTTAATTTCAAATGACTATTATCTCAAAGCAACCGACATTCAAAGGGACCGTTAGCTCGAGGCAACTTATATTTAGTTCCAATGAACTATTATCTTCATAAAATCCATCATTCGCCAAAACTATATAATAATAAAGTGCATCAGAGAGATTCCGAACGACAAATCAACATCCTCTCAATGAGTGCTGATGTCCCTGTCTAATATATCATCACTTGCACAATACTAACTTGCACACTCCCTAGCGTAACAACACTCACTCTAAGACCAACCACCACCAGACATCGAAGGAATAGAGATAACCTAAGACCTTGAGAGAGCCACCTCCAAGGCTGAAAACTCAATTAAATAAATATGAAATATCGAAAAAAAAGGCTTGAATGTCTCCGATTTAGTTTGTTTCATAGAAATTAATTTCTATGATCCATTATCTTGATGCAATCGATTTTTTATTTCAAGAGATTGTATCTCAAAGCAACTAATATATACGAGACCATTATCTCAAGGTAACAACTACTATATTTCAAGGGACCATTACCTCATGGCAATCAATATTTAATTTCAAATGACTATTATCTAAAAGAAACCAACATTTAAAGGAACCATTATCACGAGGCAACTGATATTTAGTTTCAAGGAACTATTATCTTCATGAAATAGATCATTTCAAGGGACAATTGTATTAAAGCAACCAATATATAAAGGGTCCATTATCTGAAGGCAACCAATATTAAATTTCAAGGAACAAATATCGTGACGAAAATCGATCATTTTATGGGACCACTATCACGAGGCAACCAATATTTAATTTCAAATAACTACTATCTCAAAGCAACTGACATTTAATGGGACCGTTATCTCGAGGGAACTTATGTTTAGACAAGGAACTATTATCTTCATGAAATTGATCGTTTCAAGGGACAATTGTGCCATAGCAACCGATAGTAAAAGCACAAGGCAACTTATATTTAACTTCAAGAAACCAATATTGCAACGAAATCAATCATTTCAAGGGACTCTATCTCGAAGCAACAGATACTTTATGGGATCATTATCTCAAGGCAACAACTAATATATTTCACTGGACCATTATCTCGAGGCAACCAATATTTAATTTCGAAGGACTATTATCTAAAAGAAACCACATTTAAACTAACCATTATTTCGAAGCAACTGATATTCAGTTTCAATGAACTATTATCTTTATGATATTGATCATTTTAACGGACAATTCTGTCAAAGCATTCGATGATTCAAAGGACATTTATCTCAAAGCAACCGATATTTTATTTCAAGAAACCGACTCGTGATGAAATCAATCATTTCAAGGGAATGTATCTCGAAGTAACAGATATTTTATGGGACCATTATCTCAAGGCAACAACTAATATATTTCAAGGGAACATTATTTCGAGGCAACCAATATTTAATTTCAAAGAACTATTATCTCAAAGCAACTGACGTTTAAAGGGACCATTATCTCGAGGCAACTGATATTTAGT
The DNA here is from genome assembly GCA_037832605.1 of Cyclanthera cordifolia. Classification (NCBI taxonomy): domain Eukaryota; kingdom Viridiplantae; phylum Streptophyta; class Magnoliopsida; order Cucurbitales; family Cucurbitaceae; genus Cyclanthera; species Cyclanthera cordifolia. The sequence continues at coordinate 4,795 of JBBMEG010071465.1, read as the reverse complement.
TTCAAAGAACTATTATCTCAAAGAAATTGATCATTTGAAGGGAATGTATCTTGAAGCAATAGATATTTTATGGGACAGTTATCTCAAGGCAACAAAAGTAAAATCACAAAAGACCATTATCTCGAAGCCACTGACATTTAAATAGACCATTATCTCGAGGCAACTGATATTAAGTTTAGATGAACTATTATCTTCATGAAATTGATCATTTCAAGGGACAATGGTGTCAAAGCAACCGCTATTTAAAAGGACCATTATTGAAGGCTACTGATATTTAACTCTATGGAACCAACGTCGTGATGAAATCAATCATATCAAGGGACTATATCTTAAAGAACCAGACATTTTAGGGGACCACTATCTCAAGGCAACAACTAATATATTTCAATGGACCATTATCTCGAGGCAACCAATATTTAATTACAAACGACTATTATCTAAAAGAAACAACATTTCAAGGAAACTGATATTTAGTTTCAAGGAACTATTATCTTCATGATATTGATCATTTCAATGGACAATACTGTCATAGCAACCGATGATTCAAGCGACATTTATCTCAAAGCAACCGATATTTAAAATTTCAAGAAACCGACATCGTGATGAAATCAATCAATTCAAGGGATTGTATCTCGAAGCAACAGATATTTTCTAGGACCATTATCTCAAGGCAACAACTAATATATTTGAAGGGACCATTATTTCGAGGCAACAAATATTTAGTTTCAAAGAACTATTATCTCAAAGCAACCGACATTTAAAGGGACCATTAACTCGAGGCAATAGATATTTAGTTTCAAAGAACTATTATCCCCATGAAATTGATCATTTCAACGGACAATACTGTCATATCAACCGATGATTCAAGGGACATTCTCAAAGCAACCGATATTTAATTTCAAGAAACCGACATTGTGATGAAATCAATCATTTCAAGGGACTATATCTCGAAGCAACATATATTTTATGGGAGTATTATCTCAAGGCAACAACTAATATGTTTCCATGGAAACAGAGAAAATGAGAAAGAAGTAACTATAAAATTAAAAAGAAAAAAAAGGAAAATACCTTTAGAGAGAGTTTATTTCGTGGATGGAAGTGTGAAACTTGGATCCATACATTTATCCCTCATTGGAGTAAACTTGTCACATTGAACTCACAGTTTTTTGCCACATAAACCTGCAACATCATTAAAAAAACATTAAAGAAACTAAAAAAAACTTCATCTTTCATTTTTTTTCATGAAAATCTTCTTTTTCAAATAGATGAATATCTTTTTTACACTATCTATTCACTATTCTAAAAAGCATTATTTTGCTTTTATTTTTCTCGAAAACCAATATTTTAATTTAAAGGGACGATTATATTAAGACAAGTGATATTTAATTTCAAGGACCATTATCTTAATGTGAATTTTCAATTTAAGGGACTCGTTTTATAAACAAGGGACAAACTAACTTAAATTTCAAGGGAACAATATCTTGAGGTAATAATTATTATATTTTAAAGGACAATTATATCGAGGTAACTATTATTATATTTCATACACATCTGTAGCGCCTATGAATATCACTTTCAACTACAGAAAGAAAGTTGAGTACATCACAAGGCAACATCAAAACATATTCCATTGTTAGATGATATATGATTGATTGATTAAACATTAGGTTAAATGTATGCTTGTCAAAATAAACTACATACCCAATTGTTATACTTCTTTAAATGGAGGAAATCACTAGCCTTTCTCCCTTTGCAAAAATCATAGTTCTTTTTTTATCTAAGAACCTAGCATCCTCTGAAAAATGAACTCCATAATGATTTCAGTAACCAAACTTGAAATACAATAAACTATACATGAATACATACCCAATACATGGTTTCAAACATATTTCATACGGAGCAACAAAGTATCAGGCTCAATATTTTAGAAATACAATAAAATATACAAGAACAAATAGTAAAATACTTAGCATGTCAACATTTTGTGATGTATCAGGCTCACCCTTTTAATGCTCAAGATTTAGAGCCATATTGTTTAGCTCTACATATTCAAATCTAGAAGAGCAAGGTCTTCTCTTGTGTTATCCGGTTTACTCATTGTTTGAAACTATTCACCTTCCAAGTCAAAAATGAAACTACACATTATGAGTAGAACAACACCAAGTGCACAAAACAAGATAATTAAAAGAAATAAAACCCTTTAACAATAAGTAGGCTCTCAAGAAGTTCTGAAGATTAAACGAGCAAATAAAAGTTAACAACACTAATATTCAAACAACCACTACATTATGTTACATTTGCAATTGCATAACTTAGTGATCTATAAAAATAACCCAAAAGAGCATAGTTCTAATGAGATCAGTACGACATACAAATCAAAATATTATAGGTTTATAACCTCCATCCCCAAATGTTGTTGAACTATTTTAAATTAGTAACCTATCAAATAATATTATGTAGATTTAAATGAGTCAAAGTTCCTTAAATCGAAGGACAATTTTTCTGACTATCGAAGAATGTACGTACTTTCTTGGATGAACTACTGGAGGAAACTCACAACCAAAATTTTTGGCCGCATAAACCTGCAACATCATTAAAAAAAACATCAAAGAATCTCAAAAAGACTTCATCTTTCGAACTTTATTTTGGAAATATGTAAAGGTGCCGTATGGAATGCAAAATTTGTCGTAGATCTTTACAAGAATCTTCTTTCTCAAATAGTCGAGTATCTTTTATACACTATCTATTGACTGTTCCGACTCCGACTCCAACTCTAACTCCATAGCTATTGAATTTGGGGGCAAACACTCATGGGCGGGTATCGTTTTCTCATCTAATTTCCTCCATCGACATTCACAAGCAAGGCTACACCGACATAATTCTTAATCTTTGGTGTATTAGCTTGTATTTTTAGATTATCCTATGGTAATCTTTGGTACTTAATAAAATTATTTGTGTACATTAAGTAACTATTGAAGTAAAAGTTTAAACTATATTTGTGTTTTTATTATAATGTTTCGATTGTACTTAATAAAATTACAAAACTTGCTTTTAAATTTTCTAAAACCATCCTTCTTTAATTTTATAAAATGAATATAAAATTTTCATATTTCAACTCTTTCCTATTATTTTCACTATAATCATTTTAAGAATACAATTAGTGTAATATTCTAAGAACCATCAAATTATTAATATTTATTGTTTAAAATATACTTTTTGTTGATAAGAAAAAAAAAAGTAAAATAACGTACTGTAGTTGATAAATCTTTTTTTTTTTTTAATTCATCTAAATGTTGTGTTATATTTATATGTAAATAAATATACATTATTAGTTAACATAATGATTTTTTTTAATGGATAATAATATCTTTATTCCTCCTAAAAATGGTTGCGTTATATATTTATTTTTCCTTCCCTAATTTTGGGCGCGTATAATAACATTTTTATTCCTCGTAAAAATGGCTGTGTGATTTTTTTTTTTTTTTTGATATATATATTTATTTTTTACTAATTTATGGCGGGTTTGAGACGAGGATTAAGTTAAGAGAAGTTACAGTTAAAAAATGTTAAAGTTAAGATGATTTTAAGTTAAATTGGGTTTGTGGCAATAGTTAAGTTAAAGAAAGTTTAGTTAAACAAAAGGTTGTTTGTGGCAATAATTAAGTTCAACAGAGTTTAAATAGAGTTAAAAAAAAAAATGTGGATTCATAAATTGACATTGAATGAAAAATGATTGTGACAAAAAAAAACTTGTTCACAATTTTTAAAAAACTATAACAATAAAATATAAAATATAGCATAATTTCAGTTTCATTTTTTAACTTCATTTTGAACTATGAACATGAAGCTATACAAATGAGGCATGTTATATTTGAGCGAATCAACTTTGCAAATGAGCCAATAATAACAGACATAAGAGGAGCAATAAGGCACATAAGTAAATAAATTAGGCATTTTTAATTTTTAATTGTTTACCAATGTAAATGAAGTTCATTTCCCATCTAAATTAGGCTATTTTTTATTTTACTTAATGTTCTTTGTATTATATATTTTTCTTATTTGGGCCTTAATTTTTAAGGCATGAGACAAACAGCACTGAGAGTTCCTTTTCAGATTTTTGGTGTTGTTTCACAGCCTCTCGTCGCTCCCTCCAAACCCATCCTCTCCCTTCCCCCATTTAAATAGCTTGACGAAGAAAAAGGAAAATCAGAAGGAGAAAAAATTATGTAAATTGATCATTAATAAAGTACAAAAAAAGAGGTTGGAATCCTCTTTCAATTATTGTACATCTAAATAAAAAAATACAAAAAATTAGGATTAGTTACGACCATTTTAGGGTGCGAAAGAGGTAAAGAGAAAAGGAAAATAAGAGATGGGAAGAGAGAAAATTAAAGAAAAATTATAAAAGAAAATTGAGTTTTAAATTGAAGAGAGGTAAATTGATTGTGAAAAGAAATTTCAAGTGAAGACATCGATTAAAGAGAAAGTAGGGAAGTTTATAACAAAATTTAAAAGAACACAGACATACTATCTTAGAACGAGGAGAAAAAAATATATAGATAATATCAACAAAGCCAAATATATAAAAGAAATTTTTACATCGGATGGTAGTTAGCCAATCGAACAAGAAATAAAAAAGACAACTTAAACCATATCCCAAGACAGTTGATATTTTAAGTTCAAGATGTTGTGATTGTTTAATCGAATAGAGCAAGGTTGCAGCTAAAATAGATTGAGAACACAATAACAATAATGAAGAGGAAGAAGAGAAAGAATGACACAGTGATTTAACGTG
>JBBMEG010071444.1:0-13048 GCA_037832605.1 Cyclanthera cordifolia | reverse complement strand
GTGTCATGGCCATGTTAATATAATATTTTACTATTATGGGTGTTGTTTAGTTTGTACTTAGTAGTTATTTAGGTTATTAGGGCAGTTATTGTTCTTTTCTTTTAGTAATTGACTTATATTTAACTTTTGGACAATGTTCTTCTTCCAAGAATACTGCATTGGGTGATAGAGTGAGAAGCTATCAAATATTCAAAGCACGTGTTAAAGGCTTTGACCACCATAATAGGTTCCTACCTCTTCGATAATATATGAACTTAACTTAATTTTCTTTTCACATAAGTCTTAAGAATGATGGCTATCATGCAGCAAAGTTAGCCATCATTCGAACATCGTTCGTCTGTATTATGTGTCGTGGCTATCCTGCAGCAAAGATAGCCACAACTTGAAATGAATTGAACTGTTATTTACAGGTTTTATTTTCGGTAACATGAAAATACGCCGTTATGTTGCCCGATTTTCTTTACAAGAATTCCTTAAGTTTTTTCAAACTCTAATTCAAATTTTTGTTTATTGTAGACATACGATGAGTTCATCGGATTAGCACGAGGAAAGACCCGTTCGACGTCTAGGGATTTGTCATCTCATTCTTCTATACTTCATTTTTTGGTACTACTATTGTAATGCTTTTTTTAACAAATATTGAAATGTATTCCCTTAAATTCTGTTGAAGATTTGTCATCGTCATTGTTCTATTCTTAGTATTTTTTTTTTTTCATTTTGCTATTATTCTAACTCATATATTTGCAAAGAGTATGAATTTCACTGTTTTGTCATTTGGCTTTAGATTATGTTGAAGAACTGTAATAATATTCACTTGTTGGTCAACTTCTGTGAAATTTAATACTAACACTGTATTAATATCCGTATTTTTCCTCAACTACAGTTGTAAATCACATCTTTTTAGTAGAGTATGAATTCCAAGTACTAACCAGAAATATCAGTTTTAATCACATTTGTTTATCATTTTTTCATGAAATGTTTGAAGGAAAAAATGCCCAATTATATATGACATCGAAAAACAAGTCTAAAATATATTTCAGCATAAAAATGTACAACTTTTAGGTCTTCAAATGCGAGTCTAGAATCAAAATACTTATAGTCTTGAAATGCGATATAAGAAATAAAGTCCTAAAAGTCTTGAAATGTGAGATAGGAACTAAAATTTAAAGCTGTGACATCAAAGTAAATTTTGAAGGCTCAATGTAAGGATTATCTATCACCACATTCTCAATTAGATTGTTGTTCATCTTCTCCTCTAATGTGTCGAATTTGGATGTGTAGGGAGACATTAGGCGAATCGACTCCATCTTCTTCATTTTTACCCTTCTCATCTTCTTGTTTTCATGTGAGAACATTCATTCTCCTCTAGGCTGTTAATCACATAAATTCTTTATAGTAGCAACTATTTTACCAAGTTCAAAATGTAAATCATTATGTACCAAGTTCATATTTTACTGCATCAATATACATTTGTGCTTCCTTCTCAACTTTTATTTTCTATTTTCTACCTTTTACATTCCATATTTGTCACGAATAAAAAGAGATTTAGTATAATATTGATAAATAAATATAGGAATAAAAAAACATTTTGTTAATATAGTATTTAAGTTATTAATACATGTATCTCTGACAACACATTTCCAATTTTGTTCTTTGTCGCTCTTTTACTATTCTCTTTTTCTTTCTCTTATACTTCATTTCCATCATTTTTTTTGTCCCCCACCACTACTATCCTCATGTCCATCTTCATTCTTACTGTTGATGTTGAAAAATGGTCAACGAATATCCATACAATTTGTATTATTGAGGACGAGAAGCCTGCAAAAAAGAACAATTTTAGGACACACCGGTGTGGTGTGAGCCACAGGGCCTCCAATGCCTAAGTCAATAAGAGTTTAGAAGAGTAATTTAGAGGAGTTTTAGAACTTAGAACGACTTAAGAATACTTAGCGTAGTTTTGCTTAGGATTCGCCTCCCCTTAAATGGAGAATAATCTAACTTATTATACTAGTCAGTTTTGAAACCGCTGCAGCTCACTTATGGGCGGCTTAATGGTCGACCGTTGAAAACGTCCGTCATTAAAATGTTCGTCATTAAGCCGGGAATGAATACTGGCATAACTCCTAACCTCCACGATAAACCCACTCGGGCTGGCCTACTCGACCGTCCTCAGAGGTCGGCTTTGGACCCGGTCAATCCTTATAGGTCCTCACCTCCACGACCAACCCACTCGAGTTGACCTACTCATTGTAACAGGGACGCCACAGGGTAAAGCACCTCCATGTGTTACTTGGACTCGGCCGACTTTTAGGGGAGAGTCCTAACCTCCACGACCAACCCAGCCGGGTTGGCCTACTAATTGTAACCATAGAACGCCACGAGGTATAATGTCTTTAAATGTTACTTGGACTCGATCGATTCGTGTACCAGAGAGTCCTAACCTTCATGACCAACCCACTCGGGCTGGCCTACTCGTTGTAACCCTGAGACGCCAAAGGGTGCAGCGTCCTTAGACAATACTTGGACTCAGTCGACTCTAGGGGAGTCCTAACCTCCATAATCAACCCACTCAGGCTAGCTTATTCGGCGTAACACTTGGCCGTTATCAGCGGATCTAGTCGTTACTTGGACTCGGTCGACTTTAGAGGAGTCCTAACCTCCATGACCAACCCACTTGAGCTGGCCTACTCGGCGTAACTCCTGGTCGTTGTTAGCGGATCTAGTCGGTACTTAGACTCGGTCGACTCTAGGGTAGTCCTGACCTCAAGGACTTTCCCTCTATGGGGTGTTCGCATTCTTTTGCCAGAACCGAGAGGGTCGAGGCTGCAAGGGCCGACCCCCTGGGGTTGTGGCCTCTATTTGACTGACCCCCGGGGGATCGACATGGACTTAGCCGACGCTCTTGCGGTCGTGGCCTCCATCTGGAAACCCCTAGGGGATCATGGCCTCCATTAATTTGGCCAACCTCCGGGGATTCGTCATGGAATTGGTTGACCCTCTAGGTCGTGGCCTCCATTTGGCCAACCCCCAGAGGTTTTGCATGGACTTGGTCGACCCCCTAGAGATCACGACCTCCATTTAGCCGACCCCTAAGGGTTCGACATGGACTTGGCCGACCCTCTAAGGGTGGTGGCCTACATTTGGCCAACCCTTAGGGGGTCGGCGTTGGCTTGGCCGACCCCTAGGGGGGTCGACGTTGGCTAGACTGACCCCCGAATGGGGTCTCAGCCTTGTTCGAGTATTTCGCGATATTTTAACCTACAACACTTATCATCCTCATTTTTTTTCCCAATTGTAATCATCCTTTTTTCCTTCACCACCATTTCCATCATCTTTCTTGTTTCTTTACTTCCATGATTTCCACCATCTTTTCTATTATCTTTTTCATTTCCTACTCCATCATCACCATCCTCATCTACTTCTTAAACCAACACCTTCTCGGTTTTCTTAGAATATTTTTATTTCATTACAAATATTATCCAACCAAATATAAATACCTTCAATAGAGCTCTTCATTTCCTCTACAGATTGTTTTACAAAAGTTTGAAACTCTAAAAAACTCTCTAAAAGACTACTCGTATTCGGTGTAATATTTTGTTCCTTACTTGAATCAGCCTCTTTATCTACTTCATTGTTCCCTTCTTCTACCCTCTCGTCATCCTTCTCAGTTGGAACCTCACCAACTTCTATATTAATGTTTATATTAATATCCTCATCCTCTCCAATTTCTTTTGCAAACCATTTCTCAAACTCATCAAAATTATTACCCTCATGTTTGCTCATCATGCTTCAATTTCAAATAAATTAATCAAATTAAAGAGAGAGCAAAATAAAGTACAATTAATGTTACATAACAATATTAAAATAACTTAATATATTATTTTCTTTTTCTTCCTCCATAACAACGTGCATTATTATGGATCAATTTCTATTAGACTGAATTAATAATACTTATACATAATTGTAACAATTTCTATAGCACATTATAAAATTTACCTTTTTCCTTTTCCCTTAACCATTCAGCGGGTACCCAAAGTTATCAGGATTCATGTTTATAGCATCAAACTATTTTTACTCTGGTTGTTATCAGCGGATCCGTTCGTTACTTGGACTTGGTCGACTCTAGGGGAGTCTGTCACCTCCATGACCAACTCACTCGGACTGGCGTACTCGATGTAACTCCTGACCATTGTTAGTTGATTCATTCGTTACTTGGACTCAGTCGACTCTAGTGGAGTCCTGACTTCCAGGGCTTTCCCTCTAGAGGGTGTTCGCCTTCTTTTGCCGAACCATAGAGGGTCGAGGCTGCAAGGGCCGACCCCTAGGGGGTTGAGGCCTTCCTTTGCGGACCCTCTGGGGTTATGGCCTCCATTTGACCGTTCCCTAGAGGGTCGTGGCATCCATCTGACCGGCCCCATGGGGTCGTGGCCTCCATTTGGCCGACCCTCGGGGGTCAGCGTTGGCTTGGGCGACCCTAAAGGGTCAGCATGGACTTGGTCGACCCCTTGGGGGTCATAGCCTCCATCTGGCCGACCCCCGGGGGTCTTCATGGAATTGGCCAACCCCCTGGGGTCGTGGCCTCCATTTGGATGACCTCTAGGGGTCGGCGTTGGTTTGGCCGACGCCTGAGGGTCGACATGGACTTGGACGACGCCCGAGGGGTCGACATGGACTTGGTCGACCCCATGGAGGTGGTGGTCTCTATTTGGTCTACCCCTTAGGGGTGGTTGCCTCCATTTGGTAGACCTCCGGGGGGTCTGTATGGATTCAGCCCACTCCCTGGGGGTTGTAACCTCCATTTGGCCAACCCACAGAGGGTCAGCATTGGCTTGAGCAACCCTCGGGGGGTCAGCATGGACTCAGCCGACCCTCTGGGGGTTGTGGCCTCTATTTGGCCGACCTTCGAGGGGTCGACGTTGGCTTAGCCGACCCTTGAGTGGTTGACATTGACTTGGCCGATCCTTAGGGGGTCGGCATTGGCTAGGCCGACCCCCGGGTTGGGTCTTAGCCTTGTCCGAGTATTTCGAGATATTTTAGCCTACAACACTTACCATCCTCATTTTCTTCCCCATTGTAATCATCCTTATTTCCTTCACCACCATTTCCATCATCTTTCTTTTTTCTCTACTTCCATGATTTCCATCATCATTTCCATCATCTTTTCTATCATCTTTTTCATTTCATACTCCACCATCACCATCGTCATTAACATATTATTCTAAAATTAACTCTGAATCAGCACCATCTCAGTTTCCTTACCATATTTTTATTTCATTACAAATATTATCCAACCAAATATAAATACCCCTCATTTGAGCTTTTCATTTCCTCTACAGATTGTTTTACAAAAGTTTGAAACTCTAAAAAACTCTCTAAAAGACTACTCATATTCGGGGTAATATTTTGTTCCTTACTTGAATCAGCCTCTTTATCTACTTCATTGTTCCCTTCTTCTACCCTCTAGTCATCCTTTTCAGTTGGAACCTCACCAACTTCTATATTAATGTTTATATTAATATCCTCATCTCTCCAATTTCTTTTGCAAACCATTTTTCAAACTCATCAAAATTATTACCCTCATGTTTGCTCATCATGCTTCAATTTCAAATAAATTAATCAAATTAAAGAGAGAGCAATATAGAATATAATTAATGTTACATAACAATATAAAAATAACTTAATATATTATTTTCTTTTTCTTCCTTCATAACAACTGCATTATTATAGATCAATTTCTATTAGACCGAATTAATAATACTTATACATAATTGTAACAAATTCTATAGCACATTATAAAATTTACCTTTTTCCTTTTCCCTTAACCATTCAGCGGGTGGATTCATGCTTATAGCTTCAAACTAATAAAATTGTTTAATAAAAACATCAAATAATAATTTGACATAATTAATGCGGTTGTAATAGATATTTACCTTTTTGTTCTAAAACATTTTGGCTTGGAAGTTCTTTCCATTTCGGTTGTACATCAAGTTCTCAATTAATTAAGTATTAAAGGATAACCTTTTCTCTTTCGTCTTGCAATTTTTTTTTCGTCATCAGAAATTAATCAAATACACTCATATGCCCATATTAAGAGAGCATATAATAGGAAGTCGGAAAACCGATTTTGCTTTCTCAACCTTATTTGTATAATCTTCAACATCATTGTGTTGCGCCTATACATTAAAAGATTGTTACATTTTAAACCAATAAAAAATTGGTTTATACATTAATACACTCATATTATTGTTGGATCGGTAAGGCAACCCTAGACGGGTAAATAGGATTTAAAAAAAAAAAAATCTCTTGAGAAAGTTCTAATTAATATAAATTATCAAAAATTTTGAAAACAAATAAAAATTAACAATAATACAACAAAAGAGAAATGGATGATGCAAAACAATTCTACCTACATAATAAATATTGAGTTCAAATTAAAATATGAAATAAAATATTCCAAGTAACTTAAAAATAAATAGGAAAGAGTTAGAGAAAATGACACCCTAATTTTCAAATGGTTCGGTCAAAATCGACCTACTCCACCACCCAAGCGTCTCTTGATATTTTGAATAAAACTTTGATTGACTTTTTTCTATGGATTAGAATCAAACTGAACGTCGCTCCTTTTTACGAGTTCAAGAGCTAACTCAATCTTTTCTATCAATCAAGACAAAATAGTTACAAAATATGGAAGTTTTGTAAAACACACAATATAACTCTCTTAATAGAATAGATATACAAATTTATTTCTCACAACTAAATCCTCACAATACAATATATCTTCAGAATAAAAATGAATACAGACAGACTTTGAGAGTTTGGAGAGATCAACAATGAAAACTTTTTGATTTAAGGAGGATTGAATAATAAAAGTTGTGAATAAATTTTTGGAAAAGAAAGTTGAGTTTAAATAGAGAGAAAAAAAAAACTTTTAATTTAGACCATTAGATGAAAATAAGTTAAAAATATATGGTTGAAATTAAAAGTAAAAAGTAATAATAATTATTATTAATTCTTAAAAAATAAGAAGAGTCAATTCAGATTTGTTTTTTCAAAGTTCCAACCGACCTTTCTCTATTATTATTATTATTTTTTTCTCTCAATTCTTTTTTATTTTAATTAAAAAAATATTTGACACTCATCCAAAACTCCACTTGTTGCTCTCTAAATGGTTTTTGATACCGACTCAGCTACCACGTCATCGTCTCGGGTAATTCTCGTTTAAACTTGTTTTGATCATAACATTTTCATTTCAACTCCGATTTGAGTAATTCAAATTGCGTTGGAATCCTTGTTTCGAGCACTACACTATAAACATCTTGAAACATCAAAATGGTTAGTAATTAAGATCATGTTCGTTATCATCAAAATATTAATTAATTAAAATTAATTAATTTGGGATTAAGGGCAAAAAAGCCAACAATTATTGCTAATATCTCATGTTCAACAACAACCTCTTCACTTTTCTCTTCATCCTTTTAACTATCTTCAACTTATGTGTGTTTCTCCTTGTTCGTCTCATGACATTGTTCCTCCTACGATATAAATAGAATGTTAGATTTCAACACAAAAGTATTTTTCATTTATTAATACATTTGTCGATTACTAATATCTCAGTTTCGCCAAGAACTTCATGTGTTTCTTTATTTATATCCGAAGACCTTATATCGTCATCTTTTCCAGATCCAATATCATTTTATTTTCTTCTTCTCATGTATTTTCTCATAATTTACCTTCCAAATATTATATTCATTATCCTATATGTCAACATTCATAACATTGCATTACATAATTTAAAAATGCATTATGTATTAGTTAAGTACCTTTCTAATTTCCTCAAGCGGCTTTCTTTCCTCAGACGTTAATGTCATAAGTGGCTTGACATCGATAGGCTTGTCCTTATTATTAGATGAGCTTGTCCAACTAGTTGTCTACATTAAATATGACTCATGTTAATAAAATGTTTTTCATTTTAATTACTGTATTTTTCAAAATCTTAAGATTTTCATACCTCTCCAATTTCTATCAATGGATTGTCTTTCTTCTTTTTATTTAGAATAATCTATAAATGTTCTTAGTGTTCGTTGGCTTTTATGATGCCCAAAGTAGACAATATCATATTAATGTGAAGATTCGGGTAGGGTTATCATCCCTATCAATTGGTATCAGAGTCGTGCCCCATCTTAACCATGTCAGTAGAACGCCCCGGTGCAGAGCAAAGACGTTTGGAGATCAGAGAAGAAAAATTTGTGGTAGCTTTACCAGGCTGGCTGAATACCTTCACGAGAAGAAGTGTTTGGTCTGGGTGTGAGCTAGACAAATTGACTAGCTGTGTACCTTCACGAGAAAGTCGGACATAATAGTCGTTACGGAAATCGTGCTATCGGACCAGCTGTGTACCTTCACGAGAAGAGGAGTTGGTGTGTCACCCTTTAGACGGATTGACTATATGTGATGGGAGCTCGGTCTTTGTTCGAGGGGAGGGTATAATCCTCTAGTGCCGATGCAGAAGACGAACACATAGAGAGGTTCGGTGGAACATTGTTCGAGTGGAGGATTGTTGGGGATGCAAACAAAGTCCTTTAATACAGTCCTTTGATTACAAAAAAATAACATAGATTTTAGCTTAGAAGAAGAATATTAGTGATGGAATCAGAAATGTGGAAGATTGAAGGAAAATTACGAAAATGTACCTTGAATACAGTCCTTTGATTACGATTCTTTCTTCTATAGTGACAGAATTGAAAGATTGATGAATCGTTTCAATTAACTTGATACGTAGAAGAGATAAATGGTGAAGATCGGAAGAACAATGGAAATGACCATTTTTATGATGGGCGGGTGTTTTCGAGGTAATAGTGTCGCAGTTTGTGTAAGCTTTTTTTTATTAATATTATAGTAATAATAAGGAAGGGTACTATTGTCTTTTTATCTTTTAATCACATATGGAATTTTTAAGGCCTAAATTATTTTTGGTAATATTTTAAAAAAATACATAGATTTGTAACATTTTATTCTATATGATTTAATCTTGATTTTTCCAAAAAAAACATTAGAGAAATATTCAATAAGACACTACTATGTGATATGATTTTCAAGATCAAACCCGACACTAATGTTGAACTATAATAACAATAAATAATGAAATCACTACACCACCAAATTTTTGAATAGTTATTCAATTAATTGAATAGTAAATTTGATGTTAAAAGTAACTTTTTAATATGTTTCTCTTATATTATTGTTTATCATTTATGTTGAGTTGTACATGAGGTTCATTTAAGAAGATTTTTGGACTAATCCAAACTTTTGAGTTGATGAATTCATCAACCCGTCTAAACCTATAAATTTGGGTATTAAATTTGATTGTCTTAGTTCAGGTGTCTGAGTTATTTGAAAACTCATAATAGTAAATCATTGAAAGTCATATAAATTTTCACGTTTAATGCTATCTTAGCAATTGATAAAAAGAAATCAAACAAATCACAATGTTACAAATAAACTGTTAATTATAGTTTTAATCTTGTTGTAATTTTTTTTTTGTTAACCGGTCATAGCTCTTAGGCTAAGCAGAGTTACAACTGTACTGGGCTACCTATGTTTTTATATGAGTCATATTACATCCACAATATAATACCATGTCTTAAGGCTAAAACTCAACATACTTCAAGAATTTTTTATTTTAAACATTTCTAACTGTCTCGAACCCAAGATGCTTAAGAAATCATGCCAAAACGCCTCATGCCTCTACTACTGGTCGCTTTTTGGAGACAATCTTAATGCAATGTTAAACCAAAAATCTTAATTTAAAAGTAATTATGAAGTCATTCAGAATTTATTACGCATCTATCGAGTTTGAAAGTAAATTAAAAAATAATTCAAATTAGAAAGTGATAGCAACAAATAAAACAACAATAATTTGAAAAAAAAGTGTGGAAACACAATTTCGACCATAAATTTCTCTCTCTTCTTTGTTTAGAGAGAGACACTTTGTCGGACTCCCGGATGTCCTCATATGTCGACGAGTGTTGTTGGGCACCAATGTGTGCGTTCTTAGGGATCCATCGACCTTCCATTGGAGATTAAAATATTAATGAATCCGTTCGTCGGCTCTTTTACGAGCAAAAATGGTTTCTTTTTCCTGGAGAAGATGTTTGGGTTTGGTGAGTGTACGTATGTCTCGGGGTGGGGCTTCAGGCTAAATGGGAGTCAAAAGGAATGGTATTTGAAGAGGGTTGTTCTTGACCCTAGTCCAGCTATTGCGGAGGAGGCTCTGTCGGGTGGAACAAGAAGAGGGTTGGGGTTGGAAGAAGTGTACCCATTTGATAGGGGTTGATGGGAAACCTTGTTTGCTCACTGAGGGTAAAGGGGGATAGATTAATTCGGGAGAAGAGGGTGTGGGTTAGGCGACTGTTGGTGAGCTAGTTTGGGCTAAGTTTTGTTAGCACAAAGAAGGTCGAGGGTTATCGCGGGATGAGCGCTCTTTGGTGTCATGGAGTGGAATCTGGTCGGCACCAGGATTAATGGTAGATCTCAGCGTTAAACTTCAGGTGCGTGGATTATCTCAACTACAGAAGCGTGGCAGTGGCAATAGAGGGTTGGCTAGGTTGCTGGCTTGCTGGCTTGAGGCAGAAGAAATGTTGTTATCATCAGAGGATGGTCTTATCACCAGTTGAAGTTGATGTGCTGAGGAATGGATGGACAGATGCCGTTATGGACTACGGTGGGATGGATGGACAGCTGCTGTTTGGTTATGACTTTCATTTTTTGATGAGGTTTTAATTTTTTGGCTGTTTGGCACTTTTAATTTTGGAGGGATCATGTTTTTTAATTGTTGGTATACTCCAAGGATTATTTCCCAAAGTTCATCAAAAGTCAACCTTAATAATTTTGACATGTATTATTGCTTTCTTGTGGAATTGTCGATTTCCACTTATATAGTGACCAAGGTCTTGATCAAATTGGCTATGTATAAAGCTTTCTTTATCTATGGCTTTTGGTGGTTTGGCGGGTCACCCTCTAAATTATGGACAGGGGCTAGAGTCGTGTTTGGGGATATTTTTCTGTGTGTGGTTAGAACCTCATTTGGGAGGCTAGGTTGTATGGTGATTATGACACGGTTTCCTAAAATAAGTATCTTAAATATTTGATGCTTTTCAATTAGAATGAGTAATAAATAAGGAAATGATAGAAGTCTCTTAAGAGTTGTAGAGGTTAATAAATAGGGATAGCAATCTCGACTGAGTTTACGAAGGATCGGTGTTTTAGTATGAAATTTTCTTCTTCTTCGAAAAAAAAAGTTATCATTCAAAATTAAAAAAGTGAATAAATCTCTACCTGAGCCTACTCGATTTAGGTTTTCAAACACATCCCAACAATTGTTGAATTAAAAAATATCATCGCAACACCACTTTGATATTATTTCTTATTTTATTAATCAATGGTTAAGATTGTGAATTTTATATTTCTAGAGTTTATTTGATTAAATTGTGGCTATGATCTTTCAATATATATTGTTTATTGTCATAAGAAAAAAATACATGATGCGAGAAAGAAGAATAATCATTTTGGAGTAAGAAATCATTTTAAATATTTCTCAACGGTCAATGGCATATTTATTCAAACAAAATGTTAATATTTTTCATTCAAAACATAATGGTGAGGAAGTTTTAATAATTTTTAAAGTCAATGGTATTTTTTAAACTTCTTAAAGTTCGTGTGCGTTTTTGAAACCATAATTTAACAGTTTCCATCCAAATTTCTCGATAAGGGTATTTCTGATATATTTGGTAAAGTTCAAGAGTGTTTTGAAACTTTTCAAAGACCAGGTGCAATGTTGACTAAAATCTAAACAAATATGTGTCACGTCATTAATTAATAGCAAACTTCTCTTACAATCACTCCACAAAAATTTATATTCAAACGAGTTATTGTTTGTAACTTCTCAATAAAAAAAAAACTTGCAAGAATAGTTCATTTAGAATAAAATATTACAAATCTATGCATTTTTAGAAAAATTAGCAAAACTAATTTTTCTTTAAAAAATCTCATTAAACCGTATGTATATGAAATGATAAAACTATACTCTATTACAAGCCGTCAACATTATCATCTATGTATTAATTCTGTTTGCTTCTTTTGTATGTATTTATTCTGGTTACAGTATGGTTTTGTACGTAGTTATAATAAATACATTAATATATAAATACATTATTAATTTTTTTATAAATACATAATATTATTATTATAAATACAATATTATATACAAATACAGTCATAAACCGTATGTATATGAAATGGTAAAACTGTCCTTTATTACAAACCATACACATTATCATCTATGTATTAATTCTGTTTGCTTCTTTTGTATGTATTAATTCTAGTTACCATATGGTTTCGTACATATTTATAATAAATACAGTAATATATAAATACATTATTATTTTTTTATAAATACATATTATTATTATTATTATATACAATATTATATACAAATACAGTGATATCACAATATTGTATTATATTTTTTTAAATACATATTATATTTAAAAAATAATAAATATGTATTTATGCTAAATATAGTATTATATAAATATAATATTACTTTTTATAAATACATAATAATATTATTATTATAAATACAGTATTATATTTTTAATATTACAATATTGTATTGTAATTTTTATATACAGTAATATATTCTAAATACATATTTATATAATATAGTATTATATAAATACATATTATTATTATAAATACGATATTATATACAAATACATTATTATAACAATATTGTATTGTATTTTTAATGTCCAATAATATATTATAAATAAGTATTTATATTAAATATAATATTATATAAATACAATATTATTTTTATCAATACATATTATTATTCTTATAAATACCATATTATATATAAATACGGTAATATCTCAATATTGTATTATATTTTTTAAATACTACAATAATATATTATAAATACATTTTTATAATAAATAAAATATTATTAATACATATTTATAAATACAGCATTATATAAATACAATAT
>JBBMEG010071412.1:0-13057 GCA_037832605.1 Cyclanthera cordifolia | reverse complement strand
GGTGACCGACACTAAATATCCGTGTTTTTGAAATTTTTTTTGTTTGACCGTCACCTATTCTCTTATTTGTAGTAGTGATTGTCGTTCCCTGAGCTCGAAGCCAATCAATGATCGCGCTCGTGTTCCGTGCCGATAGTGTCGCTGACAGATTTTAGAGTTTTCCATGCTGCCCAGCCATTCGCCGCCATATGTCGCCGGCCGGTTAGATCCCGTAACTGGGGGCTGACTTGCCAATCCAATCCAACACATGCTCAAACCTGACTTCGGCCTATCCATGCGTGCCACACGTCCGTTTCTGTAGCCGCTTGTCCCCTGCACATAGATTTTTGTAGCCGCTAGTTATGCACCAATTGGGATGCTCTAAGTCCATTTTTGATAGTCTTAGGTGCTAATTTTGACTCGTTAACCCTGTTTTGACCAAATAATGTTCGGGAACCCACTCAATTTGCGATTCAAACATTTTGGAGATTAGTTAGCGAATTTCGGTCAAGGTAAGATCATAATCTTATCCTTTACATTTTGGAGATTAATTAGCCCTACAAGAGTTGTCCCGGAAGTGTATAACATTATCTATTAAGGCCCGAGAGTGACATGTCCCATTACGGTAGCTCGGGATTATCGATTAAAGATCCTGAACTACAGGGCGCTATTTAAGTCTGTGTATTATCATTGATCATGCATTTTCTCTTGACATATATTACATTTATATTCATGCTTGTACTCATCCAAAGTTAGGGATCATTAATGAGTTTAACAACTCACCCTTTTTTTTCTGTAGACCTCGATAGGTACACATGAGCTCTACCAAGATGGCTGATCAGGAGCTATGAAGACCATGAGCTTGCCTTGTTGTGTCTGTTTAATTATTCTTCTTCTTCCGCATATGTTTTATCTAGATTTATACTTTAGAGACAGTTACTGGATGTATGTTGTTTTCACTGTTTCCTTTGGTTTTAGAATCGGGTACCCGACTTGCACATTTTACGAACAGTTACTGTTTTATTTAATGAACGAGGTATTTATTCATCATGTCTCAATTTTTAAAGGTCGTTTTAATAATGCAGCTATGATATAGGCCTAGATGACACCCTAGTCTTAGTCGGGCCTAAATAATAAATACATAAAATAATGATTAACAACAATTATAAGAGAAATATATTAAGAAATTAATTTTAACATCAAACTTATCATTCAATTAATTAAAACAACTAATATTAAGACATAAAAGTAATTCAAAAGTTAAAAGTATAAAGATTAAAAAACTACATTTAAATAGTTAGGTATTTGAAACAATTTTTTTAACATTTTTTAAAAAGATTAATGATACAAATAATTTATAAAGATTTAATAGCCAAGGCTATTTTTAAAACTTTTTAAAGTTCAGGGGCATTTTTGAAATCAAACTTTGACGGTTTCTATCCAAATTTAACGGTAGGGGTATTTCGGAAATATTTTGTAATGTTTATGAGTATTTGTGAAACTTTTCAAAGTTAATGGGCAATGTCGAAAACCCCCCAAAATTTAGGGGCATGTTTGATAATTACCTACTTTGTATGTATCGTTAAACAAAGATAAAATAATAAATACATCAAATAAATAGTCAACAACAATTATAAGAGAAATATATTAAGAAATTAATTTTAACATCGGACTTATCATTCAATTAATTAAACAACTAATATTAACACAAAATCTATTCATAAGTTAAAAGTATAAAGATAAAAAAAAAACTATATTTAAATAGGTTAGGTATTTGAAACAAATTTTTTAATTTTTTTCCAAAAAGATTAAAGATACAAATAATTTATAAAATTTTAATAGCCAAGGGTATTTTTGAAACTTTTAAAAGTTCAGGGGTATTTTTGAAATCAAACTTTAGCGGTTTCCATCCAAATTTAATGGTAGGGGTATTTTTGAAACATTTTGTAAAGTTTACGGTATATGTGAAACTTTTCAAAGTTCAAGGGCATTGTTGGAAAAATCTCCAAAGTATAGAGGTATCTTTGATAATTTCGCCTACTTTCTTTGTATTGTTAAACAGAAATAAAAAAATAAATGCATAAAATAAATGATTAAAGACAATTATAAGATAAATGTACTAAAAAGTTAATTTCAACATCATACTTATCATTCAATTAATTAAACAACTAATATTAACACATAAAAGTAATTCATAAATTAAAAGTATAAAATTAAAAAACCTAAATTTAAATTGATTTAAGTATTTGAAACAAATTTTTAACATTTTTCTAAAAAGATTAAAGATACAAATAATTTATAAAGTTTTAATAGCCAAGGATATTTTTAAAACTTTTTAAAGTTTAGGGGTATTTTTGAAACCAAACTTTAACTGTTTTCATCCAAATTCAAAGGCAGTGATATTTCTGAAAAGTTTTGTAAAATTAATAGATATTTGTGAAACATTTCAAAGTTCAGGAGCAATGTTGAAAAAAACTCTAAAATATGGAGGTTAGTTTGATAATTTTAGCCTAAGAAAATCATCTTACTGTTAATATTAAATATAGATATAAATGAAATATAAACTCATCTTAAAAATTTGGTTGAAATACCATCTTATTATAAAAACTTGGATTTTTATTTTTGTTTTGAATTTTAGACTTTCAAAATTTAATTTTTGTTTCAAAACATTCAATTTTGTTCTATTTCCATTCTTAAAATTTAAATGTTCAATTTTAATCCATAAGTTGTCTATAGTATAAATTTGAAATTAATATTATTTAAAATTAGTTCAATAGTGTTAATAATTTTAGTATAATCTACTAATACATTTCTAAAATTATAGAAAAGGATAGTAATTTTTTAGAGGATCACATAAAATAAACATGAAAATTTAGTGACCAAAATGAAACAAATATAAATATCTAGATATTAAAATCAGACTTTTAAAAGTTTAAGAATTAAAGTACAAAAAAAATTCACTAGTGATGCTTCTCCTTGTTAATTAAAACCTCTTTAAGACACATGGGAAGGTTCTATCCTTTATAATCAGGAGGCCAAGTGCCTCAGCTGTGGGAGGCAACGTGTCTAAAATGGGGGGAGATCCTATCCTCTAGAGAAGAGAAGTTGATAAGGAGGTGGAGGGGTGTACGACTCTAGATTTGAGCACGTGTCCATCGTGTGGGATGTGTGATCATTTGAGTGAGTCTATTTGTTGGGGTTCGACCTTCTCTCGATCTTAACCTAACCCGTCGAGTCATTCAACTTGATTTGGTTTAGGGTCAACCAAACCGGTTCGGTCAATCCTGTTTGGTCTAAGAATTATTCGATGAAGTTGACCGAACCAGGCAGTTCTATTGGTCGGTTCATGAGCCATCAAAATCTCAGTTCGTTTCTTTTCTTGGCCAGTCGACTCTTGTTGTCGACTTTCAAGTTCTACTCTAATCTTCTTTAGAATTATGGGTTGGTCAAGGTGCTAATGGTGGGTCTAGATTTAGGCTTTAATTCATATGATAATGTTTTCTTTGTTGGTGTTGCCTAGTTTCTGCCTTTAAGTTTGGTCATCTTTTTCCTCTTTTGTTGTTTTGTTCCTGTTGACTAAGAAATTTCGGTCAATCATAAATTGTCACATCATTATCACAAATGTAATGACAAAATTAAATTAACTTCTGAGACAATATTTCTCAAAATTAAATTGGATCAATAGTTTGTTTTATTTTGAAAGTGGGTCAAAATTAAATAAGACTCAAGTTTAGTTGGTGGCCCACGTTCATAGGAAGACTGATGTCATGTAAACAAGTCCAATGTGCTAAGCCCAGAGCTCAAGCCAAAAAGCTCATCAAGGCCCAAGCCCAAGGTCCATGGAAGCTCTATAAATAGAGAAGCTTTCCTTCATTTGAACAGAGAGAATTCATTAAAACAGAAGACTCTCCAAATTTCAAAGGATCAAAAGACACATAGAAGGTGAAGCGATTTCATAAGCTTGCTCAAACACGAAGAACGCGCATCATATTCATCACAAGCAGATCATCAAAGAAGATTAACAAGTCAATGACCGATCCAATGATCAACAAGTCAACGACCGATCCACAGATCAACAAGTCAACAACTGATCCAAAGATCAACAAGTCAACGACCGATCCAAAGACCAACAAGTCAACGACCGATCCAAAGACCAACAAGTCAACGACCGATCCAAAGTTCAACAAGTCAACGACCGATCCAAAGTTCAACAAAGTCAACGACCGATCCAAAGTTCAACAAGTCAACGACCGATCGAAAGTTCAACAAGTCAACGACCGATCCAAAGTTCAACAAGTCAACGACCGATCCAAAGTTCAACAAGTCAATGACCGATCCAAAGTTCAACAAGTCAGTGACCAACCATAAAAAAGTTCAACAAGCTAAAATCGATCAAACATAAAAAAATTGAACCTCAAGAACAAGCTGCAAAGCCCTTGAAACAATTCTACATTCGGGATATGCTGTGAAGCCCTCGAAGTATTTTGTATATGAGAGAGAAAGAATCAGAAGAACAAATTAGAGATTGTAACCATATACTCATATCAATCAAATTCATGTTCATATACACGTGTCTTGCTCTCCTATTGAAATCTCGTGTGAACAGTTCCATTTTGAAGTTAGTTGATACAAAATTTTCTGCTCTTGTTGTTACTCGATCAACATGGGGAAAGATTTTGTCTTCTTATAGATGGATTCTTACTACTCTAGTTTTGGTGGGGTTGTGCATCTCAGTAAACCATCCCCTCTAAATTTTTTGAAAAGTCAAGCAGAGTTGGGTTTGAAGAATGTTCTTGGACCTTTTCTATTAGGTTCTTGTTGTCGCCTAGGATCATTTCTATTTTCTTATTTTATGAGGTAACGATGTACTGTAATGGAGGCTTCATTTTGCACCTCAGATTTGATATGTTCTAATGAAAATTTTGCTACTTGTTTCGTAAAAAATAAAATAAAATAAAAAATAAAGAAAAATTCAAAATTTAGAAAAAAAAAAATAGTATTGCAACCTAAAATTTACTTCTTTGATTTAGATGGTTTTATTGTTTAGTTTTTAAACTTTGAAAGTCTTATTTATACTTCTTGATTTCAAGCATTTTTCTGTAGTTCCTAGAATTGAAATTATTAAGTGAATCATTTTATCAAACCTAGTTAACCATTGCATCATTCTACTCTGTCCAATCTATCATTTAACTTGTCAACAAACATAACGTCATAATTTAGTTGATGTGTAAAGTTTTTTTTAAAGTTTATAGAGAAGTAAGTGTGTTAAAAAGTGATATCTAAATGTATTATTGAACCTAAAATTTGCACTAAAGTTGAAGCAATTACGAGGAAACAAGTTCAATAATAAAAGAAAAAGATGATAACAAAAGAGTCGGTGGTGTACTACTTTCATTATTAAGTGTTATTCCAGTTCAACCGTAGGGTTAAGAGTGTTTTCACGTTGAAAATTGGTTTGAGGCAGTTTTTTTAAAATAACAATAAAAAAAACAAATAACTGTTTAAGGTAAGTATTTTTTAAAAAAATTAATTTCTTAGAATGGAAATTGAATTTGGAATCCGAGTCAGCGTTTTAGTTGTATATGTGGTGAAGTTGGAAATGAGTGCAATTCTTACGTTTTTCCATTTCCAAACTGTGTTTGTGAATCAAAAGGCAAATTCAAAAGCAACTGCTGATCAAATGTCATTTCCAGCTCATTTCTCCACCTCCATTTTACACACTATTTTTTAAACCAAACAAACCATTTATTAAACCGAAATAAGTCTTATAAACACAGACAAAACACAGAAAGCCAAAGCTCTCTCCGTTTACTCCAAAAAAAAAAAAAAAAAAAAAAAAAACAAATTTGTAATACCTTATTCTTCAAATGTAAAAAATTTGATTATATACTCTTAAATTATTGTAATCCTAAACTTTTATACGTTTTTATATTAATATAGTTATAAATTTTCAATCTAATATGTAATATGTTCTTAACCTCTCAATAATATAATGTTTGCGTTTCTTATAAAATTATATATTAAAACTTATTCAATAACTATAAAAATTATTCATAACATTTAAATCATATTTAAATTATAAAATAGATAAATTTGTGAAAATATTATAATTATTATTTATAAAAATGGAGATAGGTGTACAAAAAAAAAAAAATATATATATATATATATATATAGAGAGAGAGAGAGAGAGAGAAAAATATGTATTTGAAAAAAAATTAAAGTTTAGTACTTATGATTTGTACTAAAAAAAAGTACTTATGATTTAAAAATTTAGACTTTATTCTCTATAGTTTGGAAAAATATAAAATTTAGTCTCTATGAATTAAAAATTAAGAATTTAGTTTCTAAAGTTTGATCAAATGTAAAAAATAGCTTATGTCGTTCATAATTGTTGTATATAAAATATATAAAATTTAGTTATTGTGTGCAATAAATGAGAGCGTGAGATAAATATTTGATTATTGGACAAAAAAAAATATCATTAATACATAAGAAGTTACATCACGTACTTAATTTGCTTACGACGCTGAACTATTTTTTTAGATTTTATTTTTATTATTATTTTTTTTGAAAACAAATGCATAAATTGAAATTACATGAAATTCATTATTCCCATGCGGGAGACAACTATTCTACTTTTCTCTCGTTGATATAAGTTATTTAGATTGTTTGGACATTCTTTCATCCATCTTCTTTCATGATTGTCAATATTAGCCATTTGTGCTAGTTGATGAGCAAGCGTATTTGTCTCTCGATTACACCATTTGAAAGAGATAAACTGGAAATTTCTTGCTAGATGTAGTGCTGACCTTCAGTGATTCGTCCAACCTCTCATCGGTTATTAGAAGTTTTTGTAACAACTTAAGCACATAGAAGGCATTAGACTCTACCTCAACTTACTGGAAACCAGTTCAAAAGCCATTTTCACACTTTCTATAATAGTTAAAGCCTACACAATTTCCGGATCAATAAACCATTGTACCGGTTGGGTCATTGAGAGCATTACCTTGCCTTTGTAATTACGAATGATAACTCAGTAACCACTTTTTTTCCGCTCCACATTTTCAGCAGCATCAATATCCAATTTAGAATTCTCATTCTTTGGAGGAGACTAAAACTTCTGATGAAGAGAAGGTCCAATTTGACTTGTAGCTTCATCCAATTTGACATGCACATCAATCACAATTCCATATTTACTAAGATTTGCTCCAGTAGGAACAAAATTTTTAAAGATGCGCCAAGTCAAAAATTTTATCTTACTTTGCAAATTGCACCTCCACAACACATTCCACCACCTTTCAATCAATTTACCATTAGAGCTTGAAGGACGACCTCCACAACCTTTCTTTGCAAATTGCACCTCCAGTACAACGCATTCCACCACATTTCAATTATTTCACCATTAGAGTTTGAAGGAAGACTTTGAAGAAAATTTGCAAGCCAAAGTGTCGATTTAACCGTGAAGATTCCATTCTTCTCATAGTGCCAAAGTACGTACGTAGCACATCACTTCCATCTTGTCTCGGACTAGGTAGTTGTTTGATTAAACTTGCATCGTCGTCTCCAAACATTGAATTATTTTTTTCAATATTCGAATTTCCATTTGGCAATATTAAAGAACTAACCCTTAATTTGGATCAATATTTGTTGTAATGATCGACCTCATTGATGGAACGAGACAAAGCCAATTATTTGAGAGAACTTTAACATTTTTCCCTTTACCAATTCACCATCTAATTCCTTTTGACAATTGCTCTCGTCCCTACATTATACTCTTACAAATATACGACAAATTTTTGACAATTCCAGCATCAAGGAAAGTGGATGAATGATAATATTTACCTTGAAGCACCCTTGCAAGAAGAGACTCAAGGTCCATAATTAAGCGCCATCTTTGTTTTTCCAAAAGAGCTTAGTTGAAAAGTTAAAGATCTCTACAACCAAGTCCTCCATTCTATATTGGAGCACATGCCCTCTTCCACGTTACCGAGTGAATTCTTTTTTGTACATCATCATCACCCCATCAAAATTGAGAGGTAAATTCGATGACAATCCTTGATTGCCGATTTGGGGATCTTAAATAATTCATAGAATATGTTGGCAAGGCTTGAAGAAGAGCTTTGATTATAACTTTTTTCCCTCCAACCGAAAAATAATTGTCCTTCCATTTAAAAAAGATTTTCCATAATTTATCCTTCAAGAACTTAAAAAAATGCTTCTTGGAGGATGAAAAAAATAAGGGAATCCCTAAATACTTGGTATTACAATCCACGGTATTAACATTTAGCTGCCCAACCAACTCATCAGCGTCGAAGATCTTAATATTTGGACAGAAACATATAACAAACTATTCAAAATTTATCTCTTGACCTGTCAGCATGGAGTATAATCTCAAAGCATTTTGAATATTATTCGCTTTCATTTGATTGGCCTTAAACAATAAAATAAATTATATGACTATATTGATGGAACTATTGAGGAACCCTCACGATTTATTTCAAGAAAAGATCAACCAGATGTTGAGCATCCAAATTGCACTTCTTGGTTGAGAAAGATCGAGCAATGATGAGATTAATTGGAGCAACCCTAACCCAAAATGCTATTTCATATGCAATTGGTTCAAAGAATTATAGAGAAATGTGGGAGTATTTTGAAAAATATTTTTCTCCTCATACTCGAATGAATTGATCTCCTCATACTCGAATCAAAATTAGCAGCAATTGTGTCGTCTACTTTTTCATCTTCAATAACAATCAATCCTGCTCCCTCTTGATCTCAAGAATCAACTGTTTGGTTATAAAATATAGACCGTAATGCTCACTTGACACGTGATTTTGGAAATTTTAACATTTTAGAGGCTGACAATGGCAAGGACAATATCACTATGGGTAATGGGCAAAATGTATCCATTTCACACAAAGAAACTGGTATACTTCCGACCCTTTACAACTTTTTTTGAAACTAAGGTAATTAATCATCAAAGATCTTGTCCTCATACTTTCGAACAAAATGGTATTTCCGAACGTAAACATAGACATATTCTTGAAACTGCTAGATCTATACCATCGAAATCTAGTGTTCCAAATAAATTTTGGTCCTTTGATTGTTCTCTAACAACATTTCTTATAAATCGTTTACCAACTCCTTCTCTCAAGAATAGATCTCCTTTTGAAATTTTATATCAATAACCTCCTGACTACTCTATTTTAAGAATTTTCGGTTGTTCCTGTTTTCCACTACTTCGCCCATATAGCAAAAATAAACTAGAACCGAGGAGTGCTGAGTGTGTGTTCTTGGGATACCGTTTAAGATACAAAGGCTATTTATGTTATAACATGTCAAATAAAAAGTTTAATAGTTAGAAAAAACACGTCAGCTTTTATAGCTCTAGAGATTGATTCAACTCATAATGACATTACTACATCTTCCATTCATCTTATGAGTGATACTACTGGTGCATTGATTGTCCATTATTTATCTACTGATTTATCTAACTTATCTCACATTGTTATGTCTCCTACAAAATCTATATGTTGCAATCTAATATATAACAAGATTAGTTGCTAAAGGTTACCATCAGCTGAAGATCTTGACTATTTTGAAACTGCTAGTCCTGTAATTAAGAAATCAACCATACACATCATTCTTTCTTTAGCTGCTAAGTTTGGCTAAAAGTTAAGACAGCTAGACGTTAAAAATGTGTTTCTTCATGGATAACTCTTTGAAGATGTTTTCATGCATCAACCTCAAGAGTTCATACATCCTGAATATCCTAATCATGTATATCGACTTCGATAATCTTTATACGATCTTCCGCATTTGATCCATCAATGTTTATTCAAAATGAAAAAGGGAAAATCACATATCTCTTACTTTATGTGGATGACAGAGTTTTAGCTGGAAATGATCCTCATTATATCGAGCAACTTATACATCAATTACAATCATTTTTTATATGAGAGATTTATGATTTCTAACATTCTTCTTGGGCTTAGAAATTCAACAAAAAAGTACATGTATTTTTGTTAATCAGTGTAAATATGCGATGGATATGCTTCAATATTGACAAGTGAAAAGTTATGTTCCACTCCTTCATTAGAACAATGCATTAGTAGAGAATATGAAAATTGCTTTCCAGAAGATGAACGTTCATACTGAGGCATGGTAGGTGCTTTATATTACCTAACATTTACACGTTCTGATATCTCTTTTTGTTGTAGACCGCGTTTCACAATTTATGCACTCTCCAACAATGACTCAGTTAGCTACCGTTAAACGTATACTACGTATGTCTCATGAACCATTCATCTTGGATTAAAATTTCAAACTGGACTTTTAAAGCTTCATGCCTTCTCTGACTTAGACTGAGTTGGAGATCGCTTGGTTCGACACTCAACTACTTGATTTGTTGCACTTCTGGGTCCAAATTTAATATCTTGGTCTTCAAAGAAACAAAGCACGATGTCTCAATGCTCCATTAAAGCTGAATATAGGGCACTCGCTTCTACAACTTCTAGTATTTCATGAATACGACTGTTACTAAAATAATTGCATGTTTTTTTTGGTGAACCACGTTCTCTGTTTTGTGAAAATTCATCGGCAATACAAATAGCAAGGAACCCGGTTTTTCATGATCAAACAAAACACATCGAGGTTGACTTTCCTTTTTTTTTTGTGAAAGGGTTGCATCAAAGGATGTATCTCTACATTTAATCTCCAAACAAAGCAGCCTGCTGATATATTTACAAAATCTCTTTCAACAGATGGTCTATGCTTTCTTCATAGCAAACTTATGCCAGCTTAGCAGTGGCTTTGTTTGAGGGAGCATATACGCTGTGTATTCCTTTTATTATCTACTAGGCTTGTTATTTAGTTTGTTTTGTTTAAAAGCGTAATAAAATATTGTTGGCCTCGTAACTATATATAGCCTATTTGGGTTGTGAATAATAAGTAAAAAATTCATTTTTCAAATCTCAAATTATTTACACTCTGTGATAGGTCTTCCTCATATTCAAGCTTAAGAGCATCCACCTAACAATTTCCTCTCCTTCTACCCTTTAGAGAGTGAATACATTGAACACAAACAACACATTATCAGAAATATTTCTACCTTGGACAAAAGTGCTCTGCCAAGGAGAAATAATATCGTTCATTAATAGTTCCTCAAGTCTATTTTTCACTATTTTTTAAATCAACTTGTAAATCACATTACACAAACTCATAAGTCGAAACTGATAAGTCGAAAATCTTTTATATACAAGCAGCTGAGCTTTTAAGGATCAACTAAAAATTGTTTGATTAATTTCATTCATTGATTTTCCTCCACTGAGGACCCCTGAACAAAATGTTAACACATTCTTCCCAACAATGGATCAATATTTTTTGAAAAACAAAACAGTATACCTATCAATCCTTTAGCTTTCGAAGGATTCATGGATTTTAAAGAAGCAAACACCTCGTCTTTAGAATAAGAGCGGGACATGAATAAAATCAAATTAGAATTAAAGGGAGAACTAACCTCGTCAAAGAAAAGTTGACGAGCCTCATTTGTGTCCTTTTCATTTCAATGTAAACAACTTAGTAAAATACTCACGCACTTCCTCTTCCAATTCAACTTCATTTGACTCCCACTTATTTAACACCCACTTGTCATCCTCTAGACAAATCTTGCCAAGCATATTCGTCCTACGTCTTTGAGAGGCACAAGAATGAAACCACCTAGAGTTTCTGTCACCCCACTTCAACCAGTCAACTTTGGAATGTTTGCGCCAATAAACTTCCTCCTCATTCAACAAACTCTCAAGAGTTTTCCTTGATCCTTGAACATCTCTGTTAGAATCAATTGTTTTTTGTAAATTCATTCTTGCTCTAAAAAAATTTCTATCATAATCCTCTTTCTTTTGCATACCTCATCTAGATAACCCTTCCTTACACGAATGGAGTTCTACAAAAAAATCTCTCGAATAATCAATAGACCTTTGACTAGTCAAACTCATCCACCTGTCTTTCGCAACCGAATAACATTCTTCCTGCATAGCCTACACCTCTACAAATCGGAAACTTTTATCTTTTTAACACCAAGATTTCTAGGGTGTGAAGATTGAGTTACCTCAAGAAAATCTTCCATTGGACTTTGAGTTTATTAAACAATAGAGAATAAATTATATTTTTTCAAACCATAGACTAAATTATATATTTCTCCAAATTATAGAAACTAAATTTTGTATTTCTTCAAAGTTTAAATCTAAAATTTTAAACTATAAGGTCTAAACTCAAACTTTCTTCAAACCATGAGGACCAAATTTATAATTTACCCATTATTTTTATTTTATAAAGTTTAAATTTTCTAACATTAACAATTTAAATATTTTAAGAAATTTATTAAATTATTTATTAAATTTGATTATATACGAAACTACAATATTATATCATTAACATTTTTTTACTTAGAAATATATTAGAATAAAATGAAAGTGTAATAAACTATAAACATGTTTAAGGTTTAGAAGCTTATTGATTCTAAAAAAAAATTAAAAGCTTATTCGATATTCAATTAAAGGTTTAGAGTTCAATTCAAAAAATAAAACAAGTTTTGAGTTTTATTAATATAATGTTGTACCGAAAATGTTGATGACAAAGTGGTTTCATTGTTTGATTTCAATTCAACACCAACTTCGTTTTGGAAAATCGTTATTTGACTCTCAATTTATTTGAAGGCAGTAATAAATAATCATCAACTCTTGATCGTTTTATTGTAATTTTATTTATTATAATTATAATAATTTAGAAAATAGTATGTAATTAGAGAATTTTTTTTTTATAATCTTTAACTTTGGAATCATTTTATATTTGGCATATATGTTCGAAATATGAATAATCTGACCTATGATATTTTAATAACGTTGAATTTTAGTCATTGAAATAACAAAATCGCTAGATATATATATAATGTTGACTAGACTAATTTTAAATTTACTTATATTGATAAATTAATTATTGTACTTTTGACATGAGTTTATTAAAAAAAAAAAAAAAAAAAAAAAAAAAAAAAAAAAAACCCCCCCCCCCCCCTCCC
>JBBMEG010071380.1:0-13059 GCA_037832605.1 Cyclanthera cordifolia | reverse complement strand
AGAAGATTTTAAGTACATTAGGAATGAATTATGAAAAGATTCATGCCTGCATCAATGACTGCTGTTTGTATCGAAAAAAACTCGCTAATGCCGAATTGTGTCCTACATGTGAAACATCAAGATGGAAAGTTCGGAAGAATGTGCAAGTAGGGGTAAAAATATTCCAGTGAAAGTCATGTGGTATTTCTCTCCTATTCCAAGATTTGAATGAATGTTTCGAAGTAAAGAAACTTCAAAATATTGACGTGGCATGCAGCTGGTACACTCCCATGGAATGACGTGGCATGCAGTGACCGACAGGTCGATGGGAATATAAGACATCCAGCTGGTACACTCCCATGGAAACATATAGACGAAAGATGACCCGAATTTAGTTTAGAATCGAGGAATCTTGGTCTAGCCTTATCAATAGATGGTGTAAATCCACACTGAGACCAAAGTACTAGATATAGTTGTTGGCCAGTGATGTTGGTTACTTACAATCTACCTCCATAGTTGTGCATGAAGCGTAAATACTTGATGCTAAATGCATTGATTTCTGGACCCAAACTACCATGAAATGACATAGATGTCTATTTAGCACCATTAGTCGATGATCTGAAAATTTTATGGAATAGAGGTATTGAATGTTTTTGATGCACACTGTCAACAACGATTCACCTTGAAAGCTATTTTACTGTGTACCATTAATGATTTTCTTGCATACGGTCATTTGTGTGGGTGTACTGTAAAAGGTATCATGCATGTCCGATCTACTTATTTTATAGTTGTTTTATTCAAATGTGATTGGGTGAAAAATAGTTATGGAATTAACGTAGACGACGTTGGATTTACAACTGTACACTTTAATCGCATTGGACATAAATCCGACTTCTTCATTTTAGCCACTCAAGTGCAACAAGTCTTCTATATAAAATATCCACTTGATCCTCGTCGATCGGTGGTTTTGATACCTCCACAAAGAAAGGTTGAAGATCATATTCATGATGAAGTTGATACCGGCCAAGATTGTGGGTACGAGGTCATCGAAATATTGCCTAATATTATTGATGATGACTCGTTCACCTATACTAGAAATGACTGTGAGGGTACATGGATTAATAAATAGATTAGTGATTGTGATGATGACTCGTTCACTTATATATTAATCATTCTGAAGATAATTTAACCAATTAGCTATTTTTATTAACATATCTTCTCTCTATTGTGCAGATTGACACCATGTCTAGCTCGGAGAGCGATCATGCTAATGGTACACCCATGAACACACTTGCTTGAAACAAGTTCACTAGAGGCCTGATAGTCTTGCGAATGAATGGCTGGAGAACGACGGGTAGTTCAATATAACTTAATGGGTCAAGAAATTCGAGATAGTGCAAAGAAAATGTGTAGTTATATTGGTGTATGTGTCAGATCACATATACCTCTCACCTATGATACTTAAGCACTGTCCCCGATCAATTAAAAGAGAATGTTTGAGATTGCATAGAGGTAAATACTTAACTACATATTATCATGTATTACATACTATAACTAACCCGATTTTATTCTATTTTAAGCAGATGTCATTTCAGGTGAATCCTATGTCCAAACATAGGATCATGATGTCTATGGCGAGGACATTCATAACGTTTAGATATAATCTCACCAAAGATTATATCAAGCCGTTTATAAACATAGACCATGAAAATTTAGTTCACCCGCCTACAAAATACCCATACATCACACAAGAAGAATGAGATCATTTTGTAAATATTCGATTAAGAGAGGATTTAAGGTAACTACTTAATTCTTTTGTATTTTGTATATTATTTTAATGTTTAGCAAATTACTAATATGTTAATTAAACACAGAAAAATAGTGAAGAGCAAAAAGAGAGATGAAATCTTCTTAAGTATCCTCACCGTATGACCAGAAAGGGTTATGCCCAACTCGGTCATGAGCTAGTAAGAATTCTAAACCTTAATATATTATATAACATGATTATTTTATTTCACTTTAATAATTCATTGTTTGGTGGATTTAGGGTGTAAATATTAAAACTGATCCATCCTCACGTGCACTACTATGGATGGAAGGGCGAAAGGGAAAGAATTAAGTGCATGTCGATGAAGACACTATTGAAGCCTCCAATCGAATTGTAAGGATGTTTAATTGATAGTACATTTAACACTTCAAATCTCTGATGGATTAATTTTAATTAATTGATAATATTTTCATTTCAGAATATGTTGGAAAATGCACATTGAGGTGCAGATATTTGACTGAAGCCTTGGGTACACCCGAGCACCGAGGACGTGTTAGGGGCGTTGGTCAATTTCTATCTCCATCTGCTTTTATCAAAATGCTCGTCCAAATGATAGTACGGGAAAACTCGAGCATCAAGGATGCGTTAGCTAAGTTGGTTGCTTTCCTTGTATGGGAAGTAATCACGATCAATCACCCCGATTCTAGGAGAAGGACCAATAAGGCAAGAAGATGAGATCCTCCAAAAGCCTCAAGTCATTAGAGATCAACCCTACATTGTCCATCCCGTTGTCGAAGACTTGGGAGAAGTAAGTTGCATATTATTAACTTAATTTCATTTCTTATATGTTTTTTTAATTTCATTACTCTAACTATGTGTTTCTTTGAAGGGTGTGTCATGTCAACTTGCCATTGAAAATGTTGACAACATTGTTGTCGTTGGCACATGTATGAATCGAGCAGGGCACCTGCTAAGATTCATGGTCTTCCACTAGAAAGTACAACGCACACGTCCTAGTAGATTTAATAATTAGAAATAACGAGGATTTGAACCTTCCAATACCTCTAAACAACGAGCTTCAATACCTTGGACAAGCTGTCAATAATGTTGTGTCATGGCCGCGTGCATGGAATATTAAGACAACCAACCTATCGAAAGAAGTATATAATTTTACATTTCCTCTTTATAGTATGTACCACACAATTAGTTTACTAATAATAGATTAAATTTATTGCCATAGCCCTCAGTTCCAAATAAAGGTAAGAAGGTTGTGTCAGATACACAATCTCATCAATCAGGCATGGCGCTTCTAACCACAATCAAGTTGGTTTATCACTTTGCTAAACATAGTATGAGTGATAGTGACATGGTGCCAATTGATCTTACCGAGAATATGTTTGGATTTCACATTAACTGCTTCCTTGCCAGAGAAGACATTTTGTAGTATTGTGAGATGAAAGAGATTGGTTACACTCACATTCTTTGTTACATTGCATAAATACTATATCCTTTTCAATTATTATAACTTTGTTACATTGGTTTATTACTAACGTTTCCTAAATTTATTTCAGCTACATTTGGGTTACTTACGATTAATAGATTCTTGATAACTACTTACTCGTGGACGGTAGTAGTTTTGCATCGATTTTGGAAAAACAAAATCAAGAAGAGCAAATCAAGAATCTGGTTGATCGTTTTGACATGATTACGGATGTGCGTCAACATGTCTTCTTACCCTTTAATACCGGGTATGCATTTTTAAATTTTAAACTTTGTATCATGTAATCTATGAATATGGTACTGTTTAGTGTAGTCCTAATTCCTCGTTATGTCATTTTAGGCACCATTAGATTTTAGTAGTCATAATTCTTGAAGATGAGACTATTTAGATTATGAACTCACTCGGTCAGAAGGCACTCGATGAGAGTTTAGCTCATATCGTGAATATGTAAGTTTTTTATTTTGGTAGTTTTTTTTTGTTTCAATTAGCTTATTATCCTAATGTTTTCACTTTTGTTCTATAGTTCTTATCGAATGTGCCAATCAAAGAATGAGTTTAGAGCCACAAAATTAATATGGAAATCAGTGAAGGTACGTAAATAAATCATAGCTAGATTTCTTCGATTCTTGTCATGTAGAATTATTATTAATGATAAAATTTTGGTCACTAGTGCCCTCATCAATTGAGATCCATAGTGTGTGGATATTATGTCCAACTTTTCATGCGAAAGATTATATCCAACATGCGCACCCCCAAAAATAAATTGGTAAGTTTTTGTTTTACTTCATTAACAATTTTAGTTTATAAATTCTGCAAAACTTTTTGTTTACTAATTTCGAAATATTGTTTTATGCTTTAGTTTAACTCCACGAAACCATACAACCAAGAAGATATGGATAGAGTACGAATCGAATGGGCAGACTATATAGGTAGATTTTTATTACCGAACAACGATTAGTTATAGTGTAGCATTTTGAATATTGTTCATATAGCATTGTACTCAAGTTATAGAATTGTACTCAAGTTATAACATTTTGATTATTGAATATTGTGTATTGTTTACTAAAGTAGTCTCTATATATATATATCTATTATGCAAATCTTTCTGGCGAGACAAAGTCTCTTATATTGTGGATTTTGATTAGTAGTCTCTATATATATCATTTCTGGAATTTACAGGATTAACATAAATTTTTTGGTAATCTTAAAGTTACGCCGTTATGCTGCCGAAATTTCAGTTAATTTAACTAAAGTTTGAAGTTATATTATGTTTGTAAAGATGAGTTTAGAGGTGAATAATAGGTAAAAAAACGTTCGGCTAAAGTGTTTGTAAAGATGAATTTTGGTGGTTTGACATTTTCAAGGCAATGTTTCTTATTTGCCTTGAAATAAACAAATCATCACTTAGTTTTTTTTTATACAAGTTTTGATACTTTTAATGTCGGTCACAAATTATGACCTATTATAATAAAGGCAAGTTTAAATGAAAATGGTGACCCACATGCATATATGTGGTAACCCATGAAAATCTGTTTTTTAAAAATTAAAAAGGTTATTTTTAATGTCGGGCGCAAAAATCGACACCAAAGGCTTTTAGTGTCTGTCGAGACCGACACTAAAATGAATTGGTGACCCTTTTAAGCGACATCAAAGGCTTTTAGTGTCGTGACACCATATAGCATTGGTGTCGCTCCAAACCAACACCAATGAGTGACACTAGAGACTTTTGGTGTCACGACACTAAAAGCCTTTGGTGTCGGTCATCTTGCGTGACACCAAAGACTTTTGGTGTCGGTTTCTGACCGTCACTAAATGTGTCCGTCACTAAATGTCTTTAATGACACCAGTATTGATGACGATCGTTTGACCGACACCAAAATATATGAAAGATGTCGGCATATGACCGACACTAAAACTCCGATTTCTACTAGTGATTAGTTGATCTATTAGGCTAATGTGGTTCATCAATTCATCTAGATACCTGTTATTTTATAGTTTGAGTAAACGTTGAGAGAACTCTATAAATCAAATTGAAAAATGAAAGAAGGGGGGAACTCTTTACCCATTCAACCATTTAACAAAAACCTTGAAGAAAAGGGAAAAACTTAACATATGAAACTCTCGTATCAAAGAAGAAACTCAATAAGAAAAAAAAGAAAAGAAAAGTAAATTACACTAGAAATTAATAAAGAGCATGGATTAATGATAGAAGAGGTGAGAGTTTACAACAAGAGTGGGCGAGATGTTTGTCATCAGGGTGGAGGAAAAATATGAGATTTTCGGATTTTTATTTAAAGGACAATAAATTGCTTAATAATAATTATAGACATTTTGATCATTTTACTCAAAAACTCCCATTTTTATGCTCTAATCAAATTTTGTTTTCAAAATTTGCTATTCATACAATTTTTTTTTTGAGTGTGAATACATGAAAAATCTACTTTGTACAATAGTAAGTAATTTCTAGAATAAAGAATGAGAGATGATATTTTTCGTTTTATATTATTACCATAATGTATAAATGAAGCATCCGTCAATAAATGGGAGTCAAATTCAATACGTCAACACAATATTAGCGTGTAACGATCGTAAGTAAGGAATTCATTAAAGTTGTGTGTTTAGGAGAGCGGAAAAAAAATGATTATCAAGAGAATGAGAATTAAGGAGAAAGTAGAAAAGATAATGATTATTTGTGTTTGTGGTGAAGGGATTAGTGACTCAAACATAAAGGTGTATAAATATGTAAATGAAATAATACTAATAATAATAATAAATGAAAAAAATGCCGGTTTAAAGTAAGGGTCAAGGAAAAAACCGAAAATCGACGAGTCCGAACCAATTCAATAAATAGGTTCAATTTTTAGAACAACATTGAATCAATCGGTTTGATAATTTAGAAAATCGAAATATATTGGTTCGATTTCGCTTATTGATGAAGAAACCAATAACAAATCGAACCTGATCGAATATTTAAATACTAAGAAAAAAATATATTCAAGTATTGGTGTTGGAATAGAAATTTTGGCAAATTGGAACCTGCCACCTCACTAATCAAAATAATAACAAAGTGAATATTGTTTATTTAAGGACCAATTATAAATTAATATGATCTCCTAAATTAAATTATGGTCAAACAAGAATGTGTCACATGTCATTTGATAAGCGTGATCAAGTATATAAATGATCAAATTTGATCAAATATAAGTTAGGTCAACATGCCAATCTTTATATAAAAGTGGATTAAGCCCTTAAATGTCTAGTTCATAAATATATGGCTCAAAATCCAGTCCATAAAAACATTTTTGGGTTCAAAGCCCATTTGCTCGCCTAAGCCCATAGTCCATAAAAACTCTATAAATAAAGAGTTACTCAAGAGGTTGGAAAATTTGGAGAAAAAGAGACTTGAAGTTTTCTATGAAATCTATAAAACTTTCATGCAATCTTGAAGATCAAAGCTACAAAAAAGATCCTTAAGATTGCAATCATACAAAAGTTTTTTCTTGACATTGAAACTACAAAAGTTTCTTCAAATCCGAAGATCGAGGCTACTGAAACTATTTGAAGTATGAACCTACCAAATTTTCTGAAGATTGAAGTTTCTTTAAAGATCATTATACTTGTGAGAGAAGATCAATAAAAGAAGAATAGAATAGAGTTGTAATCTATTTTATTTCATATTTGAAATCAATATTAATCTCAAGTTCATCATACGATTTACATTTCTCTAAAAATCTCGTTGAACAATTTGACTCGTCTAGTGGGACCAACTTTACCTTTCATCTCTTCTCTTATCTAAAAAAAAAAAGTGAACTGATGTTGCTAAAATATTCTTCAACGATCATTGACTCGAGCAACTTTTGAACAAATTATCTTACTAATAGTTTCTCTAACCAACCCATGCTACAAGAAAGTCACATTCAAATTATAGCAAGTGAAGTAATAACATTGTAGGGGCATCGTCTAATGATTAATTTCTAGTTAGATGTAACCCTCTATTTGATCTTGACTCTGACATAGCGTCTGTCATGATGACAGAAACAAATACTATGGAAGAAAAAATTGAAAAATTACATGAGAAGATTAACACTTTGATGAAAACGATGTAATAAGAGGGTTCTCAAATTGTATATTTAAAGACAGAGATTGAGGACCAACATATTGCCTAATCTAATTCCTAGAATCAAAGATTCCATTAAAGAGAAAAGTTTTGTACAGCCACAACCCTCATCTTCAATTGCTTCACTATCTATCCAATAACTTCAGGAGATGATAACAAATTCCATAAGGACTTAGAATGGTGGATCTTCTCAAAGTTCCTTATTATATTCAAAACCATATTCCAAGAAAATCAATAACTTGAGAATGCCAATTGGGTACAAACAACCAAAATTTCAACAATTTGATAGAAAAGGAATCAAAAGCAACATGTTGCTTATTTCATCGAAAAACTCGTGAAAATACTGATACACAAAAGGATCTACTAGCTACACAGTTCGTTCGAACATTAAAGATGAACACATTTTGTTGGTACATTGATCTGGAACCAGAGTCGATTGACAGTTGTGAACAACTCGAAATCTTTTTTTCAATCGTTTCTACAGTACAAAACGCATTGCGAGCATGTTTGAGCTCACTAACACTAGACAAAAAAGGTGAACTCGCTATCGACTACATAAATCGTTGGAAAGTCATAAGTCTTGATTACAAAGATCGTCTCACCGAGTTATTTGCAATTGAAATGTGCATTCAAGGTATGCATTTGGAACTCCTTTATATTCTTCAAGGTATAAAACATCATACTTTTGAAGAACTAGCAACTCGCACCCACGATATAGAGCTAAGTATTGCTAGTTAAAGAGACCAAAATCTACAGCATAATATTGATGATGATGCTAATAATGATGGTGATGATGGTGATAATGATGGTGATGATAATGATGATGGTAATAATGATGTTGATGATGACGTTGATGATAAAAATGATGATAAGGGTGAAGATGATGATTATGAAAATGACGATGATGATAATGAAAGAACTTTAGAAAAATTCATGGTTATGAATGCAACTCATTTCAAGTGGTCTTCAAATCATAAATGTAAGGAGACTGAAAAGCAACAAGACAATGAAAGAAATCTTTCAACTATGAAGGAAAGAAAGAAAAAATTCTACCGTTTTTCTGATTCTGACATTTCTGACATGTTCAAACAACTGCTTGATCAGAGACTGAATGAACTTCCAAAATACAATTGACCAAAAGAAATAGAAAGCTTTGATGATCCAAACTATTGAAAGTATCCACTACAACAATTCATGGCAAAGGTGGCAAACTAAAAAAAAGAATAAAAAAATACGAATATTTAATGACATGCTAAAAAATGGTGGCAGGGTACAAAAAATATAACAAACATGGATATTTAATGACAGATACGTTTGGTGGCGGTCTATCAGTCGTTAAAAAGGTGTGTAACAAAACAGGTATGGTAGTGGGGTACGTGTCGTTATAAATTCCGCCCCAAATCGTTAAGTTTATAAGGTTGTTTATTGACGAGATGTGTGTCGTTAAAAATGCCTGCCATTAAACCTCGATAAATTAAAGCATGTATGGTGGCAGGTTGCATGTCATTAAACCTCGCAGTCACCAATCATACCGTTTAAATGTGTTTAATAGCGGGTTACGTGTCATTAAAACTACATGCCACTAAACCTTACATAAGAAAAACAGTAAACAATCGCACCTTTTTCATCTGTTCTGCCTCAAACTTTCTTCTCTTTCCCGAGCCCACACACCCTAAACACCATTTTCAATTTTTTCTTCCATTTTCGTCCTTATTGAAGCTCAACTACGTCATAAATTTTTGTCCCTAGCAACAGCGCCACAAATTTGGTCGGGTTGTCGAAGCCCGCCAAAATAAATTACCGACTCCTCTAACTCGAACTTGTAGAAATAGTGGGAACCATATCGAATCCCAAAGGAGCTATGGATTAATTTCTCAATGTTTGAAGACAAATAAAATTAGGGTTTTGGTATTTTGAATGAAATCTTAAATATAACAATAAAAATAAATAAATCAACGAAAATTTCAAATTCAAGGGTTTAGTTTAATCCAATGGTAATATTGATCATAGGCTAACACTTAATTTATTTTTCTCGAATTCAAGGTATTAGTCTACCTATTTAGAAAAGTCACAATAAGTAATTGTTCTCCTATTTTATTGACTAAACCAAAATCAATTAAGTTAGTGACTACAAATTAGTTAATTTTCTTTATTTGTTTCCCTAAGGTTTATCATGCAAGCTACTAGTTCGGAAAAGCCACAATCATATACACATGAGCCAAACGCTTGCTACATATTAACAATCATTCGGAATAATAAAATATCACAAAATCATGTATAGCATGAATCAATTGATAATAAACTAAGGCGTCAATTTAATTATAAAAATCGACCATAAATAGAAACAAAAAACAAATAGTACTCGAAATCAAAACAAATATTCAATTTTATCCAAAGCTTCACAACACTGCAATTGAATAAAAACTACCCTTGAACTAGAATTAAAAAAAAAACGAGCCAAACATCATAGAGAAATAAAAATAAAGTAGAGAAATTGAAATAAAATCGAACTAAAAACGCAGGTCAAACTCGTCAAATCTTCTTTTCTCTCTCTTTTTCTTCACGACGCCTTCACAAAAATAAAAACTTTTTTTTCTGTTTCTCAAGTGTGGCGGCTGCTTCCTCCTTCTATGCAAACCTCTCTCTCTCTATATAAATATATATATATATATATATTTTTTTTTTCTATTTTTAATTAATGGGAAGTGGCGACTGACTTCACTTCTTTTTTGCAAACTTTTATTTTTAAAATGGCAAGTCAGCCACTTTCTTTTTCAAATTCTTTTATTAATTTTTCAGTTTTGAGCTCAATATTGAATTAAAATATAGATGATTAAGCAAAAATAAATTCAACTTATTAAGATCTATCACTCAACTACCTTGAGATTATATTCTCTTATGAATTAATTTTATAGTTTGTGCATTGTATATTCTTGTAGACAATGTCACTAAGTATTACTAACATATATTATTTTCTTAAGAAAATTGACATTATGTCTACCTCAGATAGTGATCACAAAGATGTTAATGTTTCTATGAACACACGTGCTTCTAGAAGCAGATTTAGTAGAGGCGTAACACTATGTCATGAGCTTGCTTAAGATCGGATGGTTGAAGAACGAATCGTTGTTCAATACAATTCGGTCCATCATTTGATAGGCGATGCTGTGACCAAATTATGTAGCTACATTAATGTATGTGTTAGAAATCACATACCTACCACATACAATAATTGGGATAATGTCACTACCCAACTAAAAGAGATGGTCTGGGATCATATAGAGGTACATTACATACTAACCAAATAATTTCTTGTATTACATACTAACAATCTAACTTATCATATTATTACCAGATGTCGTTTCAGGTGGATTCTATGTCCAAACACAAAGTAATAATGTCTATGTCAAAGGCATTTAGGACATTTAAATACAATCTCTATAAATAATTCATCCATCCATTCGATAATGACGACCGACTTGAGATGTTAAGGTTTCGTCTAAAGAATACTCTTTCATCACACAAGATCAATGAGATTATTTTGTAAACGTTAGATTATCATAAGAATTTAAGGTAATTGCTTTACTTTTTTATTACAACTTAATGTTAAGAACCATACTATATTCATATAAGTACGTACGTGTCGTTTTACAGAAAAACAAGTAAAACACAAAAAGAGAAGAGGTTGAAACAAAAGTGTCTTCATCGAATTGCTCAAAACGATATGTACAACTCATTTATGAACTGGTAAGGAACTCTACACCCAAAGAATACAGGTTCCTCATTATATTATTTTCTACTTTACTAATACATGTGGGTGTAAATTGTTATTCTAGGGTTTAGGTGTTAAAAATAATCTATCAGCTCCTTTAAAACTATGAAAAGCAGCTCGATTAGGACATAATGAAGAGTACATGGACACAGATATAATAGAAACGATCAACTGGATTGTAAGTTTTTGTTTCAATTGATTTATGCTTAATTTAGATTCAAATATTTTGGTGGTAATTTAGTGGTTCTTTTGATACATGATGCATTAGAACATGTTCATGAAGGTCAATATGTTTGACTGAAGCATTAGAAACGCCCGAACATTGAGGGCGTGTTAGAGAGCTCAAAGATGTGGCATCCCAATCCCCATCTGAACTAGCAATCAACTTAACAAAAAACACAAGTTGGTTGCTCTCAATTACGATTGGACTCCTCAAGCATATTGCAAAAATAAATGTGATTCCTAAACGGGCCGACGTTAGTGGAGAATCCCACCATGTTCATCATGATGTCCCTGTTGATTTAGGAGAAGTAAGTTTCGTATTATACTGCTCTCAATTAAGTTTCGTATTTTCAACCCAAGTAATGTTAATTATGTGCTTTTCTTGAAGGGTATGACATGTCAACTTGTTGTAAAACGTGTAGATAACATTGTTGCCATTGACACAATGTATAAATCGAACGAGTCAGTCGTAAGGATACATGGTATTCTTTTTAGGAAATACTATTTGCAAGTTATGGTTGATTTTATTATAGAAGGCTGTTAAAAATAAATTAGAACACAAGCCCATAATTATAAACAATTTGAGTGTAAACAAAAGCCCAAATTGTACAAAAAACGAACAACCCACTTATCTTTAGATCTTGGTTTTGTTTTCTGACTGACTGGACCGGTTTTGAAATAAACCATGAATGTAACTGACGGCTGAGATTCATCATGTACAAAGAAATTGAATGGCTGAGATGATGCCATTCGTTGAGTTCACCTTGTCGGTTTGGCTTGCATGACTCACACGTTGATTCCACTACGAGCGATGAACAAAACCTGACAGGGTTCACTGTGCTTCTTATTTGAACGAATTCTTCTTCCTCGTGCAGAGAAGGTTGAGATTCTGATGAATTTTTCACCTGAATCTTGATCTTCTTGACCATCTCTGTTCTTAATCTTTCTCCCCTTTTACGATAGTGATGAACCAAGATTTTATCACTTGGTTCATTGCTTCCTCGTACCTCTTTATGACCTAACGATTACAGTGTTTGATTGCTGTAATCGTTAAATGGTTCAAACTTCTTGCTCTCTTCTAGAAAGGAGTTTCAACCAGGGCTTTCGAAGGTAACATTCTTTCTTTCTCACTTTTGATATTTTCTTTTAACTACTTAATTAACAATATGTTCATTGCTAACCTTATCTTGTTTTCTTTGTTTTATCTTCAACGTGTTTTGGGGTATGAGCAAAGATAAGCATAAAAAGGAAGACAGAAGAAAAGAAGAAGAAGAATCAACAATTTACGTGGTTCGGCTAAGGTATGCCTACATCCACGGATCCAAACGAGCCAGGTAAATTTATTCATACTTGTCCAACCAAATTTACAGTTTTTCGAATACGAATACAAAGACTGAAATGATCTATTTATATACACTTGTTTATCCAGTACAATAGTGCACAACC
Source organism: Cyclanthera cordifolia (assembly GCA_037832605.1). Classification (NCBI taxonomy): domain Eukaryota; kingdom Viridiplantae; phylum Streptophyta; class Magnoliopsida; order Cucurbitales; family Cucurbitaceae; genus Cyclanthera; species Cyclanthera cordifolia. The sequence goes on along the minus strand of JBBMEG010071380.1, from coordinate 254 downwards.
TCTTAGGGTAGTGTCTTGGTGGTTTAGTACCTTAGGTGGTTTTATAAAGAGCTTATTAGACTTTAGGTAGATGCTGTTAGGAAACATGAACAAAACAATGAAGTCTTTGTACCACAAAGCCTTCTATACGAGAGGTGTAATGGGCAAAGCTTCATTATTCAGAAAATAATAAATATTGATTGTTGGGATGCAAACAAAGTATCCCACATTGGTTAGAAGAGGGGAGGATCATGGGTATATAAGTGATGGCAAAC